>OOFC01013124.1:48580-88045 GCA_900323345.1 Pseudochromis fuscus | reverse complement strand
CTGCTGTCCTTAAATACTGTTATTCTTGCTTCCATGAGATACACCTCAAATTCTGAAGTGGTCTATTTAAATCTAACCTTAGTTGCAGCCTGTCAAGTTGACAACCTGCATGAAGCTACAGTGGCCATAAGACTGCACTCATCAACTCCTTTTCTCTGTAATGTAGCAGTCAGTCTGGTGACCTGATGGTTAAATAAGCTCTCCCTGTACTGTTCCTGCTACAGGCTGGAGGCACAATAATGTCAGCCGTCATCCTTCAACTGCTCCCACTGTGAGAGGCAGCATGGCACAGCAGTAAACACTCGCGCTGTGTCAGTGGCTGCAGGCGACACAGAAATAGTCCTCCTCTCCCAGGACCCGGCTCTCGCTCCATCTTCAGGGTCTCTGACTCACTAACCAAAGAAAAAGCGCAGACGCTACGGCTGCTAGTAGCCTTTCATTATTTTAGTAATCCATAAGAACCTTCGCTTACCATATGGCAGACAATCGATAAACCGCTCAACAGAAAAGCAAAGTGTCTGTTTGGATGCAATGGAGGGTCGCTTGTTGTGCTATGATTTCATTCTCATTTCAAACAATTTTCTCATCTGCAAAAGTCTCAAAGATGTGAACGGGAGTGAAGAAGGTTGTAGCTGTGGCTGTGGCTGTGGCTGAACCTCTGCCCTTGCTTTTCTATGTGTGTGTGTGTGTGTGTATTCAAGACTTTGTGTCTGTGTGTGTTAACCCTATGGCAAGATTGGACTGTGTGGTACACAGCTGTGCATGTGGGTGTAGACAGAGCGTGGCACAGTAGGCAAACCCTGCTGCTAGACAGCTTCCTCCACACTCCGCCCTCCACAACCCTTCTCCCCGACCCTGACCACACACTCACAGTCAATCCAAGCCAGTCAACCCCCAACACACACACACACACACACACACACACGTCCTTGCACAAACACATCAACATAGCACACGCTCTAAAAGAATCAATCCAAGTCAGAGTAACCCTTTCTCTCACTACACACACGCACACATGCACACGCACATGCACGCAGGCTTTAGTGACAGGCTCGCCTGTCTTCAGCTCTGGGCATGTCACATGCTAATATATTCATCCACCCACAGTGACTGGAGAAGCAGTACTCTTAAGTACAGTCCAATCAGTCTCTGGCTTGCTAATGGCTCCAATCCAGTTTCCTACAGTAGCTTTTTCTTTCCCTTCAAATGTCATGTGATCAAAAAGTCTCCCAAAGCTGCAACGGCCCAAAAAATACAACTTTGAGTCTTCAAGGCAGAAATAGTTTCATTATCTCAACAGGAGGAATTAATGGATGTACTAACCATTTGCAAGCTATTTGTTTTCAAGTTTAATTTGGTTTTCTGTTCAATTTTTTTCAAAATCTCTTGAGTGACATTTTATCTCCGCCTCACACAATTTTCCAAACCAATGTGCCTGCAATAAATAAATAAAAAAATAAAGTAAAAAGGATATTCAGCAGAAAAGATTTTGTTTTTAATTAGCATATTGACTTTTTCTTAAAAATCTATTCTATATTCAGCATAAAGTAGGCCATTGACAACCCAAGACAAAAGAAGCAACAAAACATAGGCATTGGACATACCTCAACATTTCACAGACAACAGTGCTTTAAGGAAAGGGGAGATAGATACAGGAATATATACAAAGCAAAAAAAAAAAAAAAAGCAGCAAATCTCCACTAAAAGACTGACAGATTTCAATGTAAATGTAACCCAGTGTAAATATTGATTGTCAAAAATTTCCAAAAGCATGTACTTAAAATACATTCAGAATGTCTTTGCAGACCCGGAGCCCTTTGGCTGATGTGGGGTTGTAAAATAGCATTTAACTCTTGTCCTTAGGTGCCAGTGCTGATAGAGGTCAGTATGTCTAAATGTCCTCAGTCTGCAGCTACAGTCCGGCTGGAAAATACAACCAATTTAGCCGTGATACCGCTCAGGATCAATATGGCTTCATCCCCAGCAGGACTGAGGGGCCAATCGGATGGCTGGCCTGAGAGGTTCTTAACAAAGTGGGACAGCAAATAAAGAAGGCACAGACTCGACTGACCCGAGAGCCGGAGAGGAGGAGGAGGAGGAAGTGGAGGAGGAGGAAGTGAGGAGAGAAGACAAGACAAGAGGACACAAGGCAAGGGAGGAGAGGAGAGGAGAGAAGAGAGGATGAGGAGGAGAGCTTCAAAAACCAGCACTGGTACCTCTTTGTACCAAACAATTGAAGAACTTTGAGATATGATTTCAATGACATACTGATTGATACATTTGATGCTTTATGCAATACATACAACATAATATTTTTGGATGCATAGCCTTTACTGGTTGACTGTTGAAAAAGGTAAAGAGGTATGTCCGCTGAAAAGAGCAATAGAAAAGCACATTCAGTACATGTTCAAATCAGACACACAACAGAGCATATCCACAATAAGAGAATATAACTATAGAATAACGATGCTGCACTGAGCACAGAAGTCCAGAACTCAGGAAAATACCAAAGCTGATTATATGGAATGCTATACAAATGAAAAATGTTGGTCTTACAAAAAGCTACCTAATAAGCTTCCTGGTATTAACGTTCATATTCTTTGTATTTTCCCTCAGGTTTACACATGTAAATATAAAACAAATGTGCCTTTTTATACAGAATTTAGGAATTCACAAAATAAATAAATTCGCTGTGGGCTTAAAATTGAATCTCAATTGTATATTATATGTATATATTTATATATAGATTCATATATATTCCATTTATATAAACAGGATTTAAACCTCAGAGCCTCTGAGGCAGAGGCTGATAAAATCTGTTTTATCCGGTGTATTCTCTCTCTCCATTTGTGCCTCTCTATCTTGCTGTGCCTCCGGTCTGCAGCTCTATACAAACAGTTTTGATGTTACACTGTCCTTGGTGGACAGAAAATGCCCATTTCCATAGTAACACAGTGTTTTAAGGCCGGGGGTAACAGAGAGTGAATGCATACCTATTTTGTTTATATGAAAATAAATGAGTAATAAGTTCTTGAAAGTCTGAAACTCAGAAAAACCATTTAGTCCGTTTTTAATCTTTTTCGCAGACATTTCCAACAAAGAGTCTTGAGCTGTTTGAACTTCCTGTAAGGCACTCTTCAATTAAACTCTGAGATGTGGGTTTTTTCAGCAGATTGGGCACCCTGACCCAACATCCATCCCTCATCCATGGGAACAGAAACTTGCATGGGATTTTAAAGAAAACGTGTGCACTCCTGCTGTGCACATTCTCAGACGTCTCAAGTCATTGCACCGTTTGGCATTCAGTCCTCAGTTTTGGTTTGTTGCATTCTCTTCTTTAAACATATTAGTCCAATGAGATGGAAAGTAAAAAATGACTAACTGGCACATTTGGTAGACAGGGATCCCTGGTTTATCCAATGGCTGCTTTCCTCAAGGGGAAGTGTGTTGCGTGTGTTGTGTGTATGCGTGTGTTGGGGGTCTACCGAAAGTAATCCTAAATCTGAAAACTGACTTCTTAAAAAATGAAACACTCCCTTGATTTTTAAAATTAGGCACATGGTCACAAAATGTGAGTAAACAATAAATCCTGAGGCTGAACTGACCAACCTTTAAGAGCAACACGCTACAAGATCCCTCACTTCTGATCATTGATCAGATCACTGTGATAGGAAAAGAAAATATTAAGTCTGTGGTCAAGGTGGATTCAATTGTTGTTTTTGGTTCAGCTTGTCTAAAAGAGTCCTGCGGGCCTAAGCCTCTGCTGGCTCTGACTTTATCTGGATAAAGTTTGCAGGCAGTTGGACAGACAGCGGCAGCTCCTGCAGGCCTTTGATTCCCTGCTCAGGCTGCAGGGACATCTCCCCACGCACCTCCAGCTCCTCCACAGGGGTCAGACCCTCACTAGGGCTGCTGCTCTGAGACGAATGTCCATTAATTATACTTTCACTTGTAGCCTCGTGGCTTTGACTGGTATCAATGATCACAGTCCTATACTGCAGCTCAGCCTCCCCTGCATCCATCTCTTCTTTCTCAAATGTATGTGCTGCCAGTGATGGATCACCGTTCACTATTGACTGAAAGTAGCTGGGATCGAGCATCTCCTCTTTGACCTGCAGCCCAGAGAGATCGCTGGATTTGAGCACAGTGGCAATTACGGTGCCGGGCTGCTGTGCCACCATGGTCTGCCCACCAGTGGTGTTGATGGTGACAAGGCGGGGGAGGCCGTTCAGACTGGAAGCGGTGGAGCTAATGACTCCTGGAGGGGAAGTGCAGGAGGAGGAGGAGGAGGAAATGGCACAGGAACCCAGATTGGTGACCAGGAGCTGCTGCGGGAGGCCATCCTGCAGGCTGCTGGCCCCACCTGTTAGAGAGGCTGTCTGGATGGTAAGCACATCTTTACCACCTGCTGTCGCAGAGGGCACGGTGTGGAGAATAACCCTAGGAGGGGAGGCGTGGCTGGAGTCCCCATTGGCCAACACAGTGGTGAGAGGAACAGACTGAAGAGAGCCGGGAGATGTCAAGACCATAGGAACTGATGCAGGGGCACTGATGGTCCTGAAAAGACAAAATGAACTGAGTGTGTACTCCATTTTCTTCACCTTCTCTAACAGAGCAGTGGTAATTTAATATTCAGTTTGCATGTTTTCAAATATACACAAGGTTTATTTTTAATGGAACCCTACTGAGAAAGTTACGTAGCACACAGCCAGGATCTTCAACAGCAGAACTAATGTCCTTATTAATATAAAAAACGGCGCTGACAGCCGTACTGCAGAAGTTATTAATCTCTTTGAATCCTAACTGCAGACATGTTTAACAGCTCAGAAAATGTCAGATGAGTGATAATACATAGATAACAGAGGCAGTGGGCTCAATAATAGTACAAAATAAATCTGTATACCAAAAGAAAAAAAAATGTGAATATTACATACATACATATATAAACTTTACCAACATAGAATTTACAACTGAGCTGTTGGGTTTGCATTTGCCGTGTTCACAGCATTGTGTAATAAAATATTTCATCTCAATGTCTCAAAAGCTGACATTTTTTACAAGGTACAAGGCTTGAAGACAGAAGTGAATTCCCTTACAAGTTGCAGCCACTAATAAAAGGCTGACAGGGTTTGAGTCAGTCACAATGCATCAGCTTCAAAGAGAGGTGGATTTACATGTGTGAATGTGTATGAGCATTATTAAAGCAATTATGTGTTGAGTCATGTCTGGTTACCAGGTGTTGTTGCTGTGTTTTGTTTTTCATTTCTAGAACATTTCTTGAACATTTTATACCTGAAAATATTTTTGCTATCCAAACATCCTGTAGGTTTAGATTAGAGCTCGTCTGCTCCACACTGGGTTTGTAAGGTCAATACTGATATCAATATTTTGTAGTGTTGGATTTTGTTTTAAATAAAGACATTACAAGCATAAATGTTTTTGGTATCCATCTCTTACACAGTTTGACATTTTTGGTTTTTGTGTCTAAAGTTAAGCGGGAAGATCAATTCAGTCAATACAAGGCTACTGCCAGCAGCTAGTTAGCTTAGCTTAGCATGCAACATCAGAATCAGGAGGAAATAGCTAGTGTGACTGACTTTTTGGCAGAGCCTACCTGCACCTCTAAATCTCACTACTAATTAACACATTAAATCTCATTTGTTTATTTCACACAAATCTCTCGGTGTAAATAATACATGTTGTTATTTTACAGGGAGTTAGGAGCTGGAACTATTTCTGGGATGGGAACAGTGACTTCTTCCAGTCCTGTTGTAACTGTGAGGTTGCTAGGCAACCAGCTACTAAGCAGCTGCATGGGTTAAAGCTACATATTTATCATATACACATGAGGCCTTCTCATCTCAGTTCTGACAATAAAAAACATAGTGACCATAAGGTTTGTACTATGTAGAACATTTTCACCAGTTTGTGTTACTTATCTGCCATTATATGCACAGATAGATCTATGTGTAATATACTCATACCACCCCAACCAATGTATCTGTCTCACTCTGGGTTGAACAATCATGAGGCAGAGAATGATATTTTCACCCACTGTGACATATTGATTAAAAAAAATGAAACTATGTTTCATTTATCTCATGGTCCCTCTCAGAAGACCTGTGCTGTTCTTCACAATATGAAAAACTAGTAAAAGAGTGTGTAACTCTAAATAATGTGTGTTTGTGAGGGCAATCACCTACCTCATAGCATGTGTTGCATCTTGGACAACCGACTCTTGGTTGGTTTGCAACATATGAATGGAGTGAAGGAGGTGTTCAGCATGTCCACCGTTAGTTTCCTGGTACAGGCTTTCATCGTTAGGCTCTTTCTTCATCTGTTTCACTGACACATGGTGGTGACCATGAGCCCTTCCGTGCCCTTTGGACCCTCCACGGACCACAGACCGCCCGTTGGTAGATCTCTGGTTCCCGTAGCCGGCATTGGCATCAGAGCCTGTGTCTTCATCCTCAATCACCACCAGATCAGCTGGCATCTCCTTAAACTGATAGACCAGTCGCTGCCCCTCCACTTTAGCCAGGATGCCTCTTTGATAATAGTACCTGAATGAGAAAGAAATATCATAGACATTATCATTATTCAAATTTTATTATCAAATCAGAGCTGAATGAAATCTAATGTGCATGGCAATGGCACTTTAGAAAATGTTGCTCATCAGTATGTTACTCTTACCTGAGAGCTCTTCCCATGGTCTCATAGTTCATGTCAGGCTTGTTCTTGTGTTTGCCCCACAGCTTTGAAACAGCCTTGGAGTCCACCAGCTTAAAGATGCCTTTCTCCCGCTGTGTCCACTTGATGTATTTGGGACAGGTGTTTTTATCCTGCAGTAAAGCCAGAAGGAATTCCCACAGGTAGATGGTGTTGCCTGCAAATTGGGAGGAAATCATTTAAGGCATGTTTTTAACTTGCAAGTACAACAGATATTCACTGAAGGGGGCCTTAGAGCTGTGCTATAGACATCTATAATTCATTTAGCAATTCAGTTTATATATGGAAGCCATGGGGTTACAGGAGAAACTGCTCTTTTCTTACAGCCACTCTTGTGTCGGTCGTGTGTGTGTGTGTGTGTGTGTGTGTGAGCATGTGTGCCTTGTAAGGAAATTAATTATACCAAGCCTGGGAGTAGATTACTCTAATTTGTGAGATGCTTTGGCCAGAAGTGGTTAAAAACAGCAACGCTCCCAGTAGTCACTTGAATCCCAGACACCATGACAGGGTGATGTATATGTGTGCAGCTGAACCTGTCGTCCCCAGCCCCCTCCTCTTTGTGTCACACTGTATGGTGCAATGAGGGTCCACATCAAGCAGCACTAGTCTGCTTCTATCGGTAGAGCATCAATGTGCCCTCCAGCCTGCAATCACTTCTGTTTCCCTGTGAAACACAGCACTCTGAGATCCCCTCATCCATTAACTCGCCCAGATTCAACCCCACTGGACTGCAGGGGTTGAGGACTGCTGTTTGCACACTCCACAGGAGGAAACAGAGCATACACAAGAGGAGAAGAGACCTTGATTTTTATTGGCTCATTACAGAAAAGTGGACTAGTTAGTGAGGCTTACCTTTGCCCTCTTTGCTCTTCTTCCTGAGCGGCAGGTTAGGGGTGGTGATAGGAGAGCAGGGACGCACCGCCCGCGGCTTTCGTACTAGGATTCAAATTGAGGGGTACTGTGTTACAAGGTGTAAGGCCACAGTGAAATCATCTAATTACTGACACTGCTGAATGTTTTGTGAGATACTATTTCTGTGGTCTAACAAGGAGAAAGGAAAAATACTGCTACCTTTGGTTTTTTTCTGAGGTTTTAAGGAACACTTTTGGGGAATCTCATCCATAGATGAAGTGTCCTCGTCTAGGGACACGTCAAGGACAACGTTGTCCATCTGGTCAGGCCTCAATGGGGCATATGACAGATCTGACTCCAGCAGAGTGCCATAAGTGTGAACTATACATAAACAAGAGAGACAGAAATGTAAAACCATAACAGACCAGGAAGTGTATAGGTCTTATACTTTAAAGATGATCAGTTCTAGTTTAAAAACATAAATATATGTATATGTAAATAACAAGTATGCAAATTAACTTACTCATACGCTTCTCATCCAAAATATTGTTTGGAGACTCCATGTTAAGGAGAGCTGCTGCAGCTTCGTTGGTCTCCATGCTGTCCTCTGCGCCTGACACAGCTGTTTCTGTTCACCAGATGACAACACATTCATCAATATTACATCCTTGTAGATAAGGTAGAGTATTTTTTGGGGGACTTTGTTAAACACAGATGAATAATTATCATGACTTGAATAGGGTTTCCCAAAACAAAAAAATTATAATAAATTCCAAATTAACTTATTAAATAAAGTTTTTTTCATTCTTCAGTATATTTGGAAAGGCTATCCTTTGTATATCCTGAATTGTATGCGTGCGTGTTTTGCATTAATCAATCAACTGAAAGTGTACCACCTGAACACTATCTCTGTTGTCTTAGCAAAAATCGCTGTGTACATTGTAATTTTACAGCGTTGCCTGCTTTACTGCTTTCTACATATGTACTAATCATTAGGATCCAGAATTGAAGCCTTGTTTCCTGCATGTGCACAGTTTCTTTTAAATGATTATGTAAATTATCATTACCTGAGAGGTCCACTCCTCCAACCAAGATGGATGGTTCCTCCACTACATGGAGAGTGGTATCCACCATGATGCCGTTGTTTACCTCATCAGACTCGAGGCCTGAGTAGACCTGCAACAGATCAGCTGCAGGCACCTGTTCAACAATCACTGCTGGGAATACTGACGGGTCGTCCAGCTGCACAGAGAGGAGGCACACATGCACAGAGAAGAAGGTATGAGATGTTGCGGCATGGGAGATAACACTGGAATGCAGGGAACTGACAGTCTTAGTGGTTGTGTGTGTATATGTGATAAACACACCGTTAATTCCTCCACTAAAATGCAATATTAAAACCCCAGATGACACCAGATTAATGTTATAACCCAATCTGGTCTTTTATTTTTATTGCATTGTAAAATATTGCAGATTCATACTCTGTTTTAGTTAATGCGTAGGCACATAGCATGGAGGGGAGCTCATTTCTGTAGTGTTGCAGCAGTCCACAGGGACCCAGTGAAGAAGACAGAAACCAGCTGTTTGATCTGGCCTACTTCTCCTGAGGAGTTAATCTTATGCTCAGAAATTATATAAACCAAAATGAATGTTAATGGATCCGTCATGAATTGCAGGCAAGCACCCCCCTTCATCATGTCCTAACCGTGCTTTGGGAATTCTAACCTCGCCTTCTCATTTCAGGCATGGCGCAGCCTGATGCAGGAAGGAGCGAGGGGACAGAGGGAATTACCAGAGTACGGGCCAAGCTATTGAGCAGCACCTGAGAAGCCCAACATACTTGAGAGCTCCTCAAACACAGACCATGTCAAGTGGGCTCACTGGGTTGCTGGTTCGTGTCAGTGAAAGAGGTACAGGGACTAATTCAGTCCTTTGAATAATAAAGTCATAAGCTCCTCCAAAACTGACAGCTGAGTCTCAAGGAGAACATGCATCATGAGAGGCAGATGCAGCTCTGGTTTAGAAATCATCAAAATCATTTTTTAAACTTTTATGCCATCATGAGTTTTTCTGTTGTTGTAAATGTAAAGGTCACCTCAGGTATTTTGATACAAAACATGAAGCAGTCAACTGACCACCAGCAGATGGCAGCAAACTACATTTCAAAATGTACTGAAATAATTTCTCTTCTCATGTCAGCGTCAATCAGCTAATGCAACTGCTGTGGCTTTTTAAGAAATGGTTTCTAAATGCATGTGTCCAAACTTCACTGACAGAATTAAACCTGTTTTTAACCAAAATCATTGTCTTGATTATATTGATTTTACGAGCAGATACAGAGGAAGTTGAAATCCCATCTTTAAAAGTATTTACAGTAAAAGATTAGGAAACATTAGCAAAGCTGGATGTATGTATAATCTGACAAAGCCTGTTTAACAACCCTACTGCTCGTTGTTCTGTTGACTGAACTGAGGTGTCGGAGAAAACTCTCAAAATCAAAACTCACAAAAGGGCAGTGAAGATGAACAAAAAGAGGAACTGCGTCCTTTTTCAGACATACATGTGTGTATTATGCTGGGATGTATTTCAATAATGAATAATCAATTAAAATTTCATTCTTGGGGTGATGACCTGATTAAAGGCAGAACACAGGCATGAAAAAGGTGCAGTGGGACGATGGAGAATAAAGGCTTATCTGTCTCTTTGCACAAGTGACCATTGTTGGTTTGGACCTCTGGGGCATACCAGGTGTCCAAGCCTTGAGCTGGGGGGTGGGAAGAGGGGACGTTCGAGTGCATGGCTACATACCCATTCCGGCTACACTTTAACCAGGAAACTAACAGACCGGCTCATTATTTGGACACAGTGCTAATGGTTTGGCCTCCTAAGCAGCAACAGCAGTAATTACCTATGGATCATTCATTAGTAACTATATACATTGAGCACAATGTAATTATTTAAGAGTCTAAAGCAAGATGGCTCCACATGACGTCGATCATAACTTTAAAGATCAAAAACACACAGCATGTGACATCTCAACAGCAAAACCAGGAGGCCGTGGTGGGCCAATAAAAACCCTGAGTTTTGCTTTGACTACTACACTCAGTGTCTCACTGACATACAATAAATGTTTCCCATTAATCAGAGTCTTTGGTAGACATATTATCAGATAACTAGACAGTGAGGCTGCCACGTTTCCTTGGCCGGACTTAAATGATGTTTGCCGTCCTTGAGTGAGAGTTAAGTGTGTGTTTCAGCAGACACATGCATTTTGACTATTGGTCTGCTGAGCTCCTGAACAACAGCAGCACTTCCCTCCCCCTCACGTCAAATGCAGAAAGCCTGAATCCCACACAGTGTGCTGACGGAGCACGAGACGTGTGAAGCTGCTGTCTCTGCTGTTGTTTTGATGTTAAATGGATTCTGTTTTTGCTTGGGAACACTTCAGACCAGCCTTATTGTCATGTAAGCCAAGAGATGATTTGACAATTCGAAAAGGGTGTTGCAACGTGCATGACAATAACAATGAAATACTAAAACTGTTTTTTTAGAGGCATAAAACTGTGAGAAGGTGGAACAGACACCCAGCATGCAACACAAATTATGCTGAACATTATAACTATTTTAACTGCTCCTTCCTCTTTGTTGACTTGAATAGTGTTTCTAGTAGGGAAACAGGAGCGATAAAAATCAGGCTGATTTGCATTTCTGAGTTCCCTTTTCTGCCTTTGAAAGCAGCAGCATCTGTGCAGGCTGTTCCCCCACACCCCAGTCTGTTCTGCTTTACCTGTCCAGCTACAATGACATCCAGCTGTCTGTACACTTTCAATATCCTCATCATGACATTTGAGAAAGTGTAGCTACCTCTAACATTTAAAAGTGAATTATTTATCTTGTCTTTGTCACTATAGGCTGAAAATGTAGGAAATGTACAAACTACTTCTTTAATTTCTATTTTTAATACAAGTTTTTTTATGCGACCAACAGTTGGATCAGAACTTTGTGTTAAAAACATTTGACTTACTGAGGGAGCTACTTATTGACTTCAAACCCAATGTAGCAAGGCTGATCATTACAGAGTGTACTTTATGATTTCACTCAGGTCCAACAGTTTTATTGTGGCCAGAATAAATCCTTAAAAAACAGGCACTGGAAAACAAATGGCCCTGTGCTGCTCCTTTTAGGGGGTATTTCCATGACTTGGTAAATAGGGGCAAAGTGCTTGCATAACACACTAAGTGGGTGCAGCAAGAAACAAAACTGTAGCACTGGAACAATGCAAGGCCTTTAAGTCGAATTATCCCATCCCTTCCAAGCAGGCTTGTAACTGGTCTATCAGGTTAGTCCTGAACCGGTGCTATTCAGGGATCCAGTGACAACTTGTCACTCCAGGTAAAAACATAGAGATACCAGTACACATAAACACACACAACCACTCTTAAGATCAAGCCTGCTCCACAGGATTCAGACCCGGGTGTGGAGATGAGATAGTTGCATACCTGACCGAGCAACGATAGGACACATCAGTACAGGTTCACATCGTATGCACACACGGTAACCTTTGTGCCATAAACACATTCATGTCTAAGCCCCACCCGTTCCCTCCCACGCACTCTAACCTCACTGCAGGTTTTTCAATCTTTCCATTTCTGTGCTCTCAGCAGCCCACACTTCTCTTCCAAGACCTCCTCTCTGCTCCATCCTCCAGCCTCTCTCATTTCCCAACATGCTGTCAGAGTTAAAGATCACAGACTAATCCTACCCCAGTGACTATGCTGTTTACACAAGTTTTGTTTGTTTTGAAAAGTACATTTATCAGCACAACCCCATATCTTATGTCAGGTGGGAAAAAAATGGATGGTCAGTTATGCATAGAAGCAACAACCACTATGGAAAGTTTAGAGTGTGATTTCTCCTGTGTGATAGGTACCTGATTGATTTCGTCCATCCCATTGCTGGCAAATTCAAACACCAGTTCAGTGGGCTGCACTGCAGTCGTCATGGCAGTGGAGTTGAGAGGGCAGAGAGCAGCCTAAAATATCCCAGCTATGACTACTCCAGCTCCTTCTCTGCGCTGATGGAGACTCCGCTTCACCTCACAAAATGGCTTCTCCGCTGTCCTGTTTTTGTTGTTAATCTGGGCAGTTGGTGCTGCACAAGGGAGACCACGAGCCGGGTTTCAGAGGAGTGCAGTGGCCCAGGTGGGAGCAGCCTCGTCCCTCTCTGACACAGAGGCTGGGCCCCGCTGCGCCTGGAGCATCTACACCTGGCAGGGAGACAGAGAGAGGGGCTAAGGTCAGCAGACATATTAAATCAATTTAATTTCACAGAGAGACAAGAGGCAGGTACAAGCATTGGAAACCCTCGGTGTCTATGAGTCCGGGCTGTGCAAAAACCTGGTTAGACCTATGTAGTTTCAGGCAGGACAAAGTTATCTGGGTTAGGTCTAGTTTTGAGCTTTCAGGAGAGAAATCAGATCACTGACTCATTCCTGCAGCCCTGTCTGACAAACACTTCTCACAAAGCCAGTCAAGACCTAGCAAAACAACACACACCAGAAAGTTGTTGGCACCAGGGTTGAAACACTCTGACAATGTAACTGTATTCTTGCATCATTTTATCCTGGATAGTTACTTTTAGTCAGAATCAATCTTAACATAAACATCAGATACATGATACCAAATGATATTAAAGAGCCTCATTCATCCATTCTATTTAAATGTGCACAGTAAGGAGTTTCAAACTGTAAATTTAGCAACTTATCTTTTGATTATTTTCTCCAGTAACCAAGTAAACATTTGGTCTACAAAACATCAGGAAACAACAAAGCAGCATTGCAATATTCTAGTACTTGATGAAACATCCTCAAACGCCTCGTTTTATCAGATGAACAATCCAAAACCCCCAGATGTTACATTTGCTATAATTTGATCGTAAGAAAAGTAGCAAATTCTCCGATTTCAGAATCACAAACCTTCACAATTTTGGACTTTTGCTTAAAGCGCCTGTGGTGGTGATGGAAGATTGTTACCTTAATAATAATAATAATAACTGTGAGGAAATGAAGATTTGCTCCATTAACTAATCAATCAGCTGTTGTTCCCACATAGCAGCAGAGGAGAGGATATAACTGCACAGTTCATTCTGATTTAGTCACTAACGCCTCTCATTTCACAACTTCCCTGTCCCTGAATGTGAGACACCCCTCAGCACACCACCCTGGATCATAACGCTCAGGGGGCTGATATAATGATCACATGAGCGGGTGCTGGGGTGGAGACGTTCTGAATGACCTCTCCCTCCTCACACAAACAGACACAGGCGTAAGATCACTCGTCTGGTGATGCTCTGGAAGCCCCTCTGTGCTGACCCTCAGGGAGTTACTGTGATCACAGGCAGTGGGGGAGGGAAGCGGGTGGTCCTGTATGTGTGGGCATGTGTGTGCATGTGTGTGTGTGTGTTGGATGAGGTGTGTCTCAACAACCCGACACCTAGAGGCAGATTTTGAGCATGAAGGGTGGGAGAGGCTAAGGTTGCGTTGAAGAATAAATGGATAAGGAGACACAGCAGCCACACACCCCCACCCTCTTCTTTTCCAGAGACCAAAGAGCTGGCAGGAGCAGAAAAGTCAGATGGCAATGTTTGATGCAGCCCCCAACACAGACTATCCCTGCTTTTCCCTAGTGCTGCAGGGTGGAGCTTATTTGCTTTGAAATGCCTGTGCGACTGACGAAGTTACATACCAGGCCCAATTGTAATTCCAAGGGGGTGTAACAGAAGAGGAGGTGTTAGAGAAGGACTTCTGCAGCTTGTGTGGCACAGGGGACAAACAAATCTTGCGATTTAGTTTATCTTTGTGCTGAGCATCCAGACAGAGTGCTGGAAGTAACATGTGGCCACTGTCTGGAAAGCGTTACTTTGGGAGATAGAAGACAGACAGGGAAACTAAATCTGAAAGCTAGTGTTTCACTCCAGTCAATCCCTCATGCTGTCTCTGCCGGGCAGCGTCCATGCCCACCTCTGCCAGAGCTGGACCCTGCTGCCATCTGTCTGGAGCTCAGCGTCCTGGTCTTCTTGGCATGTTTGTGCTGGGTGCTGTGCATTACCAGACTCAGGCAGAAACACTGGAAAATATTGTGTGAGGCTTCCAAATAAAGGAAGGTGCATAAATCATGCAGAAAAACAAAGGGCAAACAAAAATAAAAATGTGGGCGGACATGTGTCTGCCTGCTAAGTGACTCTCCATTTGCAATTTTAAATGGAACACGCATACATTTACAACAAATGGCCTGATCTGAATCCTGTGAAGCCGGACAAGACAAGGGCATCAGTCTGTATCGTATGGGATCACTCTGAAACTGCCCTGCCCAGCCTTGCGGCCTCGTCCCAAATCTGAGAAAACACATACTGCTAATCCAACAACAGCAACAGAACATGCTGGTTCCTCTTTTGTAGTTGCAGTTTCGGTTGGATTTATCAACACTTGGTTGTCAGTGTGAACATTTTAGCTTTCAGCCACAAGACCGTGGCTAATTGATGAACAAATAATCAGCACCCAGTCATTAACTGGTTATTAGATGACAAGAAACTGACTGTTATTAAATCAGCTGTAAATGGTATTTTTGTCATTCTCCTCACCCACGGTTTGCGTTTGTGTCTCTGACTTGTGTGTTGTCTGCTGTATTCACACCACGTATTCATGTTGTATCAGACAGTGTTAGTGGCTGCATGTGTGTATTTTCTATATCCTGCCTGTCAGTGCTTCATTGATCTGGATGGCCCAGTTGGCATGGTGCTAACAGCAGACAGGGATACAAGAGAGCCAGCCATTAGTCAGATGCAGCCTGCACATTATCCCTGAGCACATGACAACAGCTGCCTTGTCCCAGCACAGGGGTAGGGTTGTAGCTGCACTGGCTACGTCATGAAAAGGAGAAGAGGAGGAGAACAGTGAGGGGAGGGATTTTACTGGGATGTTAGTCAATGCATAATAGCCCACAGAGCAAATAGACTGCCTGTGACTCGCTCTGGGTGGGGCTTTCTTTTGACAGACTTGAGTATTTCAGTTTGGTTACGAGGTGGGGCGTCCTGTTGAGGTCTACAGCGTGAAGTGCAGGATTGTAGCGACCTGGCTTTGAATCCAACCAAACACATGGGCTGCACATCATCTGCAATGAATGTCTCTTTTTAATTCTTACTATATTCCACTATAAATATAAACTTAAAATGTAATTTAAAAACAAGTTATGAAACAATCAATTCATAGATAGTATACGAAAAATTTAAAAAAGGTTTTTGGTTTTTTTTTAGGTCAACACAACACTGGCATTTCAGTTTATGAAGCTAATGTAACATTATTATTAGTACACAGTTGCCTAGTTACATTTAGCAGACACAGAACAATGTTGCCATTCATTTGAAAGATTATTTTTGTCTCTGTCATCTCCTCAGGGAAATATCTTTTTCTTAATGCTGTTGCCACCAGCTAGTCACTACCTCTATGTGTGTGTTGTTGGTGTTTGACAATCGTAAAATACAGCAGTGCTGAAAACAGCCGTCTGTCACAGCTGGAACCAACGGTTACGTGTAACAATACAGTCAAACAATGTACTGCAAAATCAACAATCAGTGAAAAGGTCAAAAATACAACGAGCCAATAATTACCAGAAAAACTGGGTGACTGTATCTCCTTTCAAATGATGCATTATTGCTTGATCCATAAAATGATCAATAAGTGCAGCTTCAAGAAAATTATCAAAAGGATTCAGTGCTATTATCCAACTCATAATAAACTGCATCCATCTAAAGTTATTAACTTTTAATAAAATCTGGTAGCTGGCAGAGGACTTCTCAGACATCTGTAAACTCATGATGACATTCTGTACAGTACCAAACAATTCATTTTGTCATTATTGTTTATTCCTGAGTTTATGTTGACATTTTCAAACAGTGTGTCTTGTTTGACCTACAATCTAAAACTCAGTGGTAATTGGTTTATGATTGTGAAAGACCATGAAAACTATTGAATGTTTAAGCAGTTTAGAGGCTGGACCCAGGGGAGCTTTAGTTTTTATGCTTAAAAAACAAGTTTATGCAGATATTTTTTCCTCTACTAACTGTATGACTCTCTGTATTTTAAAATCAGTTAAAGCCTAAAATAATTATTAATATAGACAGTTGACAGTGTGGCTCCATTGTGGCCTCTGGCATGATGGGATTTTTTTTTCCCCCTCAATCAACCCTTCTCTGGCAATTATGACTGTTTGTTATATATGGCAGGCTGGTGTGCAGCAGACTGAAGAGGAGTATGAAGCAAACACTGGCCTACTCCACCCCTAAAGCATGGTGACTGCCAGTCGCAATAACAACCAATTAGAGTCAGGATTCATGAACAAATGGAGCATTCCCAGAAGGCCCTACTTCCCCCGCTTTAGTCTCTTCAGCTGAGCTCATTGTTGACCATGAAAGGAGGTAATTTAAGCCAATTGAATGACTATGCAATGACTCACCCTACATGTGGTGAGTGCAAACATTGTGAGATGCAAGAAAAGGGCCAAGCAAACTTTACTTATCAGCCATTTTCAGCTCATGTTACAAAAAAAGTAGGTTTCCTCAGGTGACATGATTGCTCAGCAGTGTACTGGGATGGTTATAATAGTCACAGGACTTAATGATGGCTTGTTATGGTGTCAGCGAGTGAGTGGTATTCCTGGTATTTGAAAACTTTTTCCCACACAGGTATAGACGATGCAGATGTGTCGAGTTCACACTAAAATAGAAATCAAGCAGGAATCTTTCAACACTTATCAAACACCTGAAACACTCAAAACTGACAGCAACAGACATTTTGTTGTTTGTCTCAGTGCTGAGAGCTGAGAGACCTTTCATGACTAATACAAACATATGCCCTAAAAAGCTTCATTTTTGTTTTTTATTTCTGTGCAGTGCAAGATGGCAGAAAATACATGGACTAACCACCATTGTGTTATTAAATGGTTGCCAGCATGCTGTTTTTGCAGGATCCTCTGGGTTCCTGTAAAGGAAATGACTCAGTGATATGAAGCTCGAGCTCATTGCTGGAGCTCTGTGATAGCCCATGTGGGCATCAGCGGATCCTGATCATCATTTCTGGACCGCAGTTCCCTTTTGTCTTGCCCTGTTGTCATTAAACCACCCACCAGTACGTAACAATAGCACTTTTAGCGCCAAGAACAATTCCTCAAGCACAACAGTTTTGTAAAAACACAGTTTAAATCAGAAAATTAAAAAAAGTACATGCTGAGAACTAAATGCATGTATATACTACATTTCAAGTTAGCATAGGAAGGTTCAAGGAGTGTTGATGAATTGTAGCAAGGTCATTGTGCTGAAACAGTGTTTGCTATTTCAACAGGGAACATTGAGGGCTGCAATTAAGGAGTTGCATCAACGCCAGACAAAAAAAACTCAGAGGTGGTTTTCATCACTTCTACAGCACTATGTCAGCAACATAAAAACTGTTTTGTACACAGTGTTTTCTGTGCAATCTACGTTTTACTCACCATCAATCATTGCACAGTACAGCATGTCGCACCATGTTTCTAACTACAACCCAACGCTATTGAGCTGAATAAAGAAGCGTTTTGAGGACAGCCCATGTGTGTGGTGATAAAATGGCAGAAACGGGCACAGAGGCAGGCATAGACACTGGCTAATAGCATGCAGCTGCAGAGCACAAGGCATCAGAAACACAGACAGCACTGCGTCTGAGCCAGCACTCACTGTGTCTGTATTACACTAGGAGGCATTCGGCTCTGCCGTGCCACGGCCAAATGAAGGCTGAAAGAAAGACGTCACCTCGAGCACAGGCTTTCAGAAAGAGAATGGAATTTAATCTCATCTCCTGTGGACCTTGTACTTTTCCATTTGAGCTTCAGGCTCTGGAAGAAGGACCCATGTCTTCCTGTGACAACAGTTGTTTGTGCCAACTAACACGCATAAGGTACAACACTGGGCTTTTTATGGAAGATCAGACATCAGTTTTAGCGGGATAATGTAGTCTGGAGATCTGGGATGAAAGTTTAGCAATTTCCCCAGAGAGTTCAGAAATGTCCTCAGAGACCACACTCCACATCTCTTTTCCTCATTTATCTGCTATACGTTTCCTTCTGAGACATTACATGCTGTTCTCTTTCCTACATGATCCTCAAATATGTGCCTCATCATAGCACATCATACTGGACTTTCTTGTTCATGGCATGCAAGAAAAACAAAGACAGTCAGAAATAGCTGTGACATATTTTAAAACTGTAGAAAAAAAAAAAAAAAAAAAAAAACCACCCACAAACTGACCTGTGAATTCTGCATTCACAGGAACAGCATCACTGAGCAGTGGGTTTCTGCTGCTTCCTGTCTGTTAAACCACACTCAGAAGAAAATTTCTTCCTCTGTGCAAGAGCGGAAAGTTCTCGACTCCCCCTCCTTCCTTCTCAAACAACATGCTATTACACTCATAGATATGAGTCTTGTCACACAAGTAGCATTTCCTACATGAATAGTATAGTTACTAGAAACATCTGCTGGAGTGACGTAAAACACAAAAATGATTACATTACAGCTGTACTGTTTCTAGATAATGATGAGGTCTAGTCCCTAAACACATGATTGAATAGTGTTTTATTATGCAAACCTACAGAAAAATATTTTTACAAGGACAAAGTCAAAAGTATTTCTAGAGCCAAGACTCATAAATCAATAAATTGGAAATATTAGAAAGGTGATGATACATTTCTAATATATGATGTGCAAATGAGACACCATTGGATTATCTATCAGAATTTCAAACAGGCTACACTCAGGTTGTCTAATGGCAGAGAGAGGAAATTCAAAAATGATCTCAGTAGATCTTTCAAAGCGACACTTGCCATTTGCAGACATCTCTTCTAACACACACCGTGCAAAAGGAGACAGCGTGACAACCCCCCCACCCCTCCACACACACTCACACATCCCTAGCATGGCCTCATGAGTTGGTTTTACACAAATTCTCAGAACGATCTACAAAGTTCCTGTCACACAGTGTTCACTTATAGGTCAGAATACAAGACAAGTATATCAGTGCCCAAAGTGTACTGTGTGATTATCTAAAGCTCCACAGAACTGCTGAGAACTTATGAAACTCAACACATGAAAATATCCAGCTCAACTGTGCAGAAATGTACCCATACAAATTCAAATCACAGTAAATCCCTCACACAAAACAGGTGTCTCTCTGTCTTACCAGATGTGTAATGAATCCAGCGCTATGCTTTGCAACAGAGAAGCTTGTTTTAATGAAACAGCCTTTTGGTAAAACTTACCACCGGTGGCCTGTTTCTATAATGTGGCAACAGGCCACATGTCACAGATAGGAAGAACCACTGAAGTTGTGAAAACAGGACAGGAAATTGCAGCAGGGGTTTAGAAAAGACAACTGCACCTAAAAACATTTATGAGTCGTGTGCTGCTGTTATGTCCAAACACCTGATACAAGTCTACTGGGGGATCTAAACACTGTGAGTAACTCTGGAGTAAGTGCATACATAGTGGGGGACATCTCTCTGATTCAAAACTACCACTTCAAGGCAACATTAGTGGCAGCACTGTAAAATAAATGTGAAGCTGGATCTTACAGCTGATCTGCAACTAGTGACATTTGACATTTCAAGAGGTGAAAGCCGCAACAGGCAAAAAAATGTGAAGCCCCAAACTTAAAGGTTTTCTATATTAGTCTTTGCCACTGAGAACTGACTAAAATGTATCAAGACATTTGTCACTATCAAGACTGTCATTTACAAAATAGCAAATGCACAAATACTAAGCATCTACTGTTTCTTTTGATTTTAGATTGTATATTTGGTCACATTAGCATCTGCCTGTGAGAAGACACTTTGTTTAACTCAGCGAGGCAAAGCAGCAAAAACACCTCGACACCATGCTGATGGTTATAGGTGATGCATGGTCTCGTTGCATACACTGACTTTTTGCAGAAGTTTTTCATGTCTGGAAGTTGAACTACTTTACTGACCACAACTCTCAGAAGACTGTGTCCACTTAACTTCCTATTTGAATAACACCACAGATAGAAAAACAGCTTGTCAAATACCACCTCATTCTGAGTGCTGCTAATGTTCTACTTGTTATGTCATATCTGATAGCTGCACATTGGGTTGGATCTATACTACGGTCCTCCCAAGCAGTTGGAGGTAGTATGTTTGCCTCTCGAGTGTCTCAAAAAAGAAAAAAAAATAAATCACAATTCCAAGCAAAAAAATAAAAGATAAGGATAAAAAAAAAATGTAAGTCTGTGTGAGTGTGTGTCAGCTGTGCCTCAAAGCCTTGCTGATTCTTTTCTTGCACACATATTTGAAATGTTTCATCCTGACTCTGTGACTCTGCTGTTGTGTTGGCTGCTGTGTGGGAGCCATTTGATGCATGACTAGACTGGAAAAGTAAAGCCAAATTCTCTCCTTTTTATACTGCAAGCAAAACCTCCTACAAGTATTAGACATGCACAGGTGTGCAAAGAATCACTTCTCGTAAACCAAATGAGAAAAAAATTGTATCTAAACCCTCCTGAAAACATAATTTCCAAAACTAAATTCAAACAAAGAAGTGATTCTAAAAACAGCACTACTGTACCTGCTTATTCACACGCCCATCTCTGATCTGTTTATATTCATACCAATACCAACATGTCACAGCACAGGAATACTGGCAGAGGCAACAGAAGATTTCATACCCAGAAAAATACCAGCAGCCATACTATCAACCAACCTTAAATAAAAACAAGGTGAAGGATGACAACCCTCATTTTTTCTTTATACCAATGTTACCCCTAACAGCAGCCTTTGCATTATGTAACATCCCACTAATTAGCTCAAATGGAGAAATTCCATTTAGGGCTTATACTGTATTAACCTTGCCAAGATACTTTCCACACTGCCTTGCAGCATACTACTAGGTACATGTTCAAATGAAGCACAGAAATCTCAGGGATCCAAGTCTGAGTCAAGGCTGAACAGGGGACCCGGCTGTTGCAAAGGAGGCTGCATACCAAACAGGTCTGGACACAAGCAGGCTGATGTGTCCACCCACTGTCAGACATGCAGTAATATGCAACAAGCAACACACCTAGAGATGGAAGAGAGTTAGATAGAGATGAAGAGGCTCATGTTTCTCTTTCTTGTTATACACATTTCTGTCAAGCTATCCTCACAGGAATATTCTGACATTTGGGGAAATGTGTTTATTTACTTTTTTGCACAGTCCGATAAGAAGATACACACAGCTGTACACTAAACCTAGAGCCAGCAGGCGGTTGTCTTAGCTTGGGATAAAGACTGGAAACAATAGAGAAACAGCTAGCCCGGTTGAAAGAGGGGATAACCCTAACTCCCTGTAAAACTGCAACTTGTTGTCACATGTTTTAGTACAAATTAAACAAACTGTGACCTCTGGCTGTAGCTTTAAATTAAGCACACAGATAAGATATCAACCTGTTACTCAGACTTAGAAGTTATCATTTACTGAAACAAATCCCTTAAACGCACCGTGTGAGAGTGTTTTCTTAAACAGAAACAGCAAGGACACACACAGACGTCCTGCTTACGTCACGCTACAGTATACAACATTTATTGTGTGTTTACATGATGTTTCTTCCACTGTCAAGCTTAAAACAGCATAAAATATGCAAAATTGCAGCTTCAGCAAAAGTCTGCAGATCATGCATCAGTTTAACAGCTAATAACAACTAAATCAGCTCTTCCCATCTGATCCCTCATAAAGCCTCGCAGATAGGACCACTCACACTGAGACAGCTTAGCCCCTTCAAAAGAGCTTATCTGATTTCACACAATTGGATACTGGGTCAGTGTGGTATTAGGTATCGCTGGCCAATGTTTCTATCTAATCTTGAAGCCAGTAAACGTCTGCCCCATTCCTGGATCTAAGGACAGAAATGCGGAGTCATTACATTTCAAGATGCCAGGTGCATAGTTCAAATACGCACATGAGGAAAGGAAAAGGCAATGTAGCTGAACCGACCCATCTAAACTACAACTCATGAAGTCATGGCAAATGTTTGTATTGAATGCTTCAGGTATTACCACATTGCTTGTACTTCAAACAGTTGAGTTATCTTGGTGTTTGCTACAACTGCATTTGATCTGTACTTATTAAGCATTTTTTACTTACTTAATACCAACATATTAAATCTAGTTCATATATTCCAGCTGCTACAAGCAACAATCAAAGGTTCATTTCACCTATTTGGAGAAGTGTTTGAGATCCGTGCAGGAAGCAGAGGAACAGTTTGCCCAGGCAGGTCAATATTTGAGAAAGCTTTATGAAATACACTAATTTATGACAGTCAGGTGATGAGGAAGGTGCAGTAACGGGTGCAGGAGATGAGGACAATAAAGTGCCTGGTTAAAGAGACAGACATGTTCAATATGGTTGCATAACAAAATGTTTACATGGTGTTATTGTTTAACTATATTAGGGATCTGTAATAATTGTAGGTAGAAGTAGAGGCAGAAAATGAGTATATGAGGTTAATCAAACTGGCTCTGATCCTATAGCTTTGTGGGGAATATTCCTTACATGAGAGGCTTATGTAAACAGTAACCTTTGCTTCAATGCTACTTTGAATAAAGAGGCCTGACAATCAGTCTCCCGAGGGGCTGGGGTTATGTTGTTCTGACGAGGATCACAATGCAAAAACGCAAAGGTAAACAAGGAGTGGCTGTTGCTTAGGAACCTGCAGAGGGAGAGGGCTTGTAAAGTACGCTCTGTGGTACAAGAAAGAGCGAGCAGGTGGGCCTCATTCAGCTCAGCAAAGGCCCAGTGTGTTTGCAAGGACACACGTTGAAGCCTAAGTATAACACGCACAGACTGTCGACTGAATGGATTTTCAAACTGCTTCTACCTGTGTGTTTTCATCAAAGGAAGGGCAGCGTGACTCACTGAAAGAAATAAATGCTATCTTAGAACGGCTCCTATTACTACTCCTGTGAAGCCATAGCTGCTAAAAACAGCTCAAAGGAAGATTTACAGAATACCACTCTTCACTTTCTTGTAGAGGTAAAGACAACGCTCAGAATTATCCATCACAACATCTCATAATATATTTTCACAAAAAAGTAAATGTGACTCTATGAGGCACACTTATAATTACATTCTTGATAGTCTGCCACAGTCTTTCAGTATTTTAGTAAAATGTAGAAAAAGGCCTTTAAAAAGGGGAAAGGTGACATTTAAAATTGTAAAAAAGCAAAATATCAAGGAAAAGGTGAAAAGGTTTCAAGACAAAAATAAATGACAAGATAAATAAACTTTGACTCTGGCCTCCATAACTGAGACCTTTCCACTCATACAGGAGTTCAGATCATGTGAGCGCTGGAGTCATTATGGGCATGGCTAGTTTTCCATACAAAAGCCTGCTGCTGAAGCTTCCAGACAGACACACCACTACAGCTGGGTGTCTCAGACCAAAGCCTCCATAAAACCGTATGGGAAATCAATTTTCCCTCTGTGCCTGGGTCCGAAAGCCTCTCTGTACCAAGTGTAACATGAGGTTTAAATTAGCAGGAGGGTGTTGGCAAGAGGCACCAGCTCAAACTTATTTCACTAAATATGTCGGTTTATGTTGACATGCACCTAACACTAGGGAGCCTATTTTTTTGCATGTTACCTCATGCAGGGCGCAACCAATATATAAACGGAAAGAAAAGCATCACACTGTGAGTGTGTGTTTTTAGACCACTGCAGTTTCGAGCTGTCACCTACGAAAGATGTAGCTGCATCACCTTTCTGTAAAACACCCTCACAAATGGCTGAGCTCCAAACAGAAACAGAAGGCAGTCATTTAGATTTTTGTAATGCTATACATGCTCCTTTAATCTGGAACAAAGTAAGCTGCACCTCCAACCTGCCTCCACCCACACAGGCTCAGTCAGTGACTCGGATGACAGATAAACTTTTATCATGACACACGCATCATGATTTCCATGTTAAAGTGGTTCACAGAAGGAAATGTTGAGTGTATCAATAAACAGTAAATTAATAGTTAGTTCCATGAACTGTTAGCTGGTAAAAGGCTCTGTCTAACAGTATTACCCTATGCAGTTGTCAAGTAGTTTAACGGTTTCTCCCCATGTCTTTGTCTGTTTACTATCTGTGTGCAGAGTCAGCTTTTTAATACAGAAATGTACTGGAAGCACTTTTTGTAGTTGCAACGTGAATAGTGGTAGAAAATGTAAACAGATCCTCAACTTGACTAAAACTACTATAAGCACAATGGAAAAATACTTCACTACAAGTAATGCATTCAAATTTTCACAAGTCCTCAGGCAGTAGCACATTTTAGTGTTGCTGTATTATTTATTATATCATTGGCTTATCATTACTAATGTACTGTGTAAGCAGCATTTTAATGTTGTAGTTGGTCAACGTGTACTTAGTTTGTTCAATTTTACACACTGTTAAACACAGGACTCATTAACAATTCAATATATTTTATAACCTTGTCACTGACTTTGTGTGTAAATTTTTACTCTAAAAAATAATTAGGTACTAAAGCTGACAAATAAATACAGCAGAGTAAAACATGCACTACTTTCCTGTGAAATGTAGGGGATAAAGCAAACTGTGCCCAAGTACTGAAGCCCGCCACTGAGCATGAAACACTGTATCATGGCAAGACTTTACAACCATGTTAAGATGAGACTCAATCTGTGCCCTGACCAGTGTGGCACATTGCATAACCACGAGAGTTATCAAAAGGTGTGACCTGATATTCCACATATTATCCCTCCTGTGTGCTCTCTTTCTTTCTCTCTCTTTGTCTGACAACACAACACTCTTGTCTTTCACCTATTTCAGCCAGGTGGGTGTTATCAGTCTCAGACACCTGCCCACTGTGACTGAAGCACGGTAACAAGTACATCTTAGGAGCCAACATCTCTCATCAGTAAAAATATGGAGATGAGTCTTTATCAAAACATGTGATGTAAGCTCAAGTAAAACAACAACAACAAACAAAAGAACAACTGTGTAATGCTCCCAAACAAGCCAGGTTTTACAATCACTGAAAAAAATCCATGATTACATCACACCGTTTCCAGTTCTCAGGAAATAAGTTGAGGACAAGTCTGAAGCCTTATTTCCTGAGGACCTATTTCGTCAGGGGGGCAAGTTTACTTTTCAGATGACACAAGAAAAAAAAAAAGTATTATGTCGACTTTCATCTCTACTTTCTATCCAGACAGGTTTCATGTAGGACTCTAATGAAATGTGTCTGGACAGAAAGAGCCCAAATGTTTTAGTTTTTCAGGGTTCTGTTTTCAGATGTGTGATTACCGCTAGAGTTCAACATGTTCTCCAGAACAACGGGCTGCCAGTCCCAGCACGCTCTGAGTACGAGTTAGTTGCAACATGGGAAGATAGTTGCACAATCGATTTAACTTTATTTATCAAGGGAGGGTTTCTTGAGTACCTGCAGCACATTAAAACAGACACACAACTGCCTTGCAGGATGAATAAAGTGTGCCTTGCTCAGTGGCACAGTAGCCGTTGGGTCACGGGAGAAAGTTATACATTAACTGTCCCCACCCACATTTTCCCAGCTGTTCACTTCAATTCAAACTTCCTGTCACAAGTTGTCTCCTCCAACCTTTAGGTCATCCATTTAAAAAAAAAAAGGACAGTGCAATGAAAATGAGAAATGGCAAAGAACAGATGGAGAGACTGAGACAAAAATATCAGCAAAGTATGAAGGAGCTTGAGGACTGTGTTTCTGAACATTAGCATTTTCCAGGCAGGTTTACTAAAACACAACGTATTGAACGTGGGTAAAACATGTACATCCACCAGTTTCACTGTGAGTTCAATAGTTTTCCACAGCTGCCTCAATAGATCAGGCAGATACTCAGAGGTACCCTAACACGACAATGAACATATTTATTAAATTGATAGTGAACATTAAATGTTTGCTGTTTAACAGTTATAATTTCTAAAAATACTGTTTAACATACATTTTTCTTCTTGGTTATCACATAAAGACTAAACAGGGTGAGTTAAAGCTTGTTTATTCCACTGACTATCGACATAAATGTAATATATTGGCCTTGTTGATTCCACCACATAGAGAAAGAAATACTGTTGTTATTTCTGACAAAGAACACTTCGTATCTTACCATGTGAAACTCACATCAGTCTGTTTATTTTATCCAAAGCATAGCAGCCAGTTTGCACCTGACCATATACAGTTGGCTCTGTGTTTATTGTCTTCAAAGCATGTACCTGTAACATGAAACTGAATAAATCCTCCATTTTTACATATCTCGACATGCTGGGGCTGTAGTAATAAACTAAGCTCCACCTCCTCCAGCTCTCGTCAGGCCTTGCTCTTGCAACGCCTCTGTCATCTTGCCCAAGCCTAATGATCTAATTACAGGCCAAGACTTGTTGACTTTGTATTGGTAGAGGAGCCAGCGTGACACCACTGTCCAGCCCCTCTCCTGTTTTTTTTTGTTTTTTTAAATCACCCTCTGTTCTCTGAATGATACACACAAAATCTCACTAAACATCAGCTACAGTATGGATTCATCCTCTGAGGCCCAAGGGCCTTATTTACAATCCAAATCAGGGTGGGCGCAGAGTATGATAAGAAAGTTAGGCCAAATGCAAACTCATACCTGGTGAACAACAGAGCCATTCACTCACTGCATAATGGGCTGATGCTACAGCAGGTATATTTACAGAAGTAGAAAAACAATTAATTTGTTTGTTTACTGTGACTGAGCCACACTAATCATAGTTCAGTAACTAAGTCTGAAGTATAGAGATATTTACTTGATCGGTTTTACATTGCCTTTCTTGGGCTTCAACTGGTATGCCAGATATTACATCAACAAGATCAATTCTGAATGTCAAACCGATGAAACAATCACAAGCTTAGGTATTTTGCATATAATTACTTCAAAAGCCTGACCAAATATGGATGAAAATGTTCTACACCAGTTATAGTATAACTCCAGTGCTCTGTGTATTATCAGTGCAGCAGCATTTACAGACAGATTCAGAAAAAAGTGTGTGTGAAATCTGAAAGTCGCTCAGACTGTAGCTGTTTTTTCACTGGCTTATTGTGTGCATGATGTTTTATGTGGTTCACAAACTGCACCGTAGGTTTCTGGTAAAACAGGAAGCGTGCTTTTATCTCTGCTGCACCGAGCAACTTTTAGAATCAGATACTCAACAAAATTTAGCGAAATTATTTGGTTGATGCAGGGGAAAAAAAACTTTAGGGAGAGTCAGCTTATACATGCATTAAAAGAGGAAGCAAAAAAATAGAAAACAGAGTTACAATGACAACCCCTTGGGCATCTGCATTACAAGATGAGCAACATTCTGTTCTGGTGAAGATTTTGATGCATGAAGCACTGCGTGACTGACTTCATGCACAAGGCTGTGAACTCTCAGAAAAGCAACAGTAACACCACAGCTGTTTCTTGCCGCTTCATGTAACAGTTCACAATTGTAATAACAACTGTATGACATGTAGATGGCAATCATGGATTAAACTCAACACGGTGTGTAATTACTGATTACTACACCATGAAAAATACATGTGGGCTTGGTCAAGGGGCTTGCAAAACAGTGTTCCCGCCCTTGCTTCAACACACCTTATAAGGTAATGATTCATAAAACAAATGCAACAAACAAACACACAAGTTAAAGATCATTCTTATCAGTTATCAAAATGCTAAGCACAAAAACAGAGACTTGCTACTTTATCTTACAAGTTGTCAAGTCCTGGAGAGTGTCAACACAGTTTGGGGTAAAGGGTGTAATATGTGCAAGCCAGGTTTCTATAATCATAGTATAACAAATGCCATTCCCTTCACTCTCATTCGATATAGGTCTGGAAGAAGTTAGAAGGGAAAAATCACACCTAAATATCAGTTGAACTGGAATGACTTGTTTAAGCTCCCATCACAAAACCTGAGTAAGTCATGTGAGTTAATACTCACTATGCTGCAATAAAGTCAAAAGGTGCACAATATGGTGACCTGTCCACTTACAAACACAGCTCCCAAATATACATGTACCTCAGCCCCCGAATATTAATGTTTATATGAAGAAAAATCTTAGAAGCGGTACTACAAAAAACAGTAAAATAGTTAACTGCGAAGAGAAGGACTATTCATCACTGACCTCAAAGACACAGGGTTCGGGTGACAAGGTCCATAATAGCAATCAAACAAGAGTCGATCTCAGCAAGCACTGAATAATCAAGAGAAAAATAGACAACAAAAGGTGAAACTGAGAGTAATCCAAGACGCGTTCAGAGGAGGACAATGGTGTCTAAAGTCGTGGACTCGCCAGCCCCGCACCTCTTTCTCACGGCGGCAAAACAAAACTGGTGAGGTGGGGGGAAAAAAATACAATGCAATGGCTGCTGTTTGAAACAGAAAAAGGAGAAGTGTAGTGAAGCAACTTGTCCTCTCCCTATGAGTCACGCAGCACTGTCGCCATTGGTGGGGGAGCCCTGAGGCAGAGTGCCTTCACCTGGCCAATCAGCGAGGAGTATCGGCCCTCAATGCAAAACCTTTCAGGTGAGTTCTACTTGTGGCAGGGATTGGACAAGGCTGCAGTGGGGGAGGGGAGAACAGCTAGGACCAACCAGAGGGCCACACCTTAAACAGCATGAAAGACGATAGACGGGTTCCTCCTGCAAAGGCGGTGGAGAGCTGGAGGTGTAAGTAAACAATTGGACAGGTATTCAGACTTTGACCGTACAATAGGGGCCAGGCATGGTGATTAAAATCTGTATGGCAGTTCAAAAGTAAAGTTCACATCTCCTTGTGTCCCATTAAAACATTTACAATGAATTGTGAGTCTATTAGCCATGTCGGTGAGACAGTTAAACTGCTGACTTGTGGAGGAGCTGTTCTCCACACAGTAGAAAGCATCATAAAACAACTCCTACCAGTGGGAGGCACAAAGAAATAAAACTATAAAGTCGACCGCATTTAGATATGAGCAAGTGCTTCATGACAAAAGCACAAAATTTTTCTTCCTCCCTCTCCTCCTCCTCTTCCTAAAAGATTCAGTGATCATGATGATGGGAAAGCTCCTGTTGTGAACAATCATCACCTGCAATTTTAAGTCGAGTAACTTGGGACTTGCATCTCAAATGTTACATTTAAGGTGTCACTAAAGTATGCAGAAAGTGTCACAGATCACATCAGTAGGTAACACATCATTTTTACAGACACATACACAAGTTCAGTGTATACTGCTGTAGATAGGGCTTGATAAGAATTTATCAGAAATGACACTCAAACAAACAGGAAGAGGTGGTCTGTGGTCTGTGGTGATGAGCACTCTGTGTGTTCACACTGCCTGTACATCCATCTATAGATGATTTTTTCTGAAAAGCCTCATGTGCTATCTATACATATATATATATATAATTAAGAGAGGCAAAAATCAAACATTTGCATTATTAACTTTGTTTAAGATTAAGAATAAACTGTCACAGGACTTTAAATTTAAAAAATGAACCCAATAAAACTACTTACAACTGCAGCAGGGTCTGTTTGTCATGTCCCCCCAAATCACCCTCTCAATCTCCACCGAGTGCTCTCATCATCACATTAATTCTTCCTGGCCTCCGTTCAGTACAGTTCAGCTCAGAGTCAAAAGCAGCTGTTTGCTTCGGAGCAAATTGATAGCCTTGCCGGGAGGGAAAGTTATACCAAACAAGCTCCATTTATCATCCGCCTTTGGAAATACTGTCCACAACCCCAAAGCCTCAGAGGAAACTGTTCACTTCTTGTGATATAAACTCTTAAGGCTAATGCACTGCAGCACTGCTAAAAATCCAGGACAACTATGTAAACACACAAAAACACACAGATGCACACAAGCAACCCTAATTCCTATCTTGCAAGGGGTAATTTGAATATCTCTTAGAAACTAATTGTGAGGCCTCAAGGAGAACTACATAAATTCTTATTTTCCTGTAGATTTAAGGATGTGTTGCATCAATTGTAATTTGTGGTGTGAGAGTAACACACTTGTGTTCTTAAGACACTGGCACAATCAAGATAGTAAGATTTTAGATGTTTTTAAACCAGAGATTGAAGACCTATTTATATATTCACACAGCCTATTTGCTCTGCAACAAAACAAGCCACCACAGCAACTAAACTGCTAATACTATCTTAAGTTTCTGAAGACAAAATTCAGCTTATTAATTCAAAACTATTCCCTCAGCAGAAAGTCTCAGTAAACACTGTGACTATCAATGAAACATTTCAAACAAGCTTGAATCCAATACAAATGCAAAATTGTACAGAATATAGTTTAATGGATGGCATGGATAAAAAAAATCAAACAATAGATGCCTGTATCCTGCTAATTTATGATATTTACAGTAGCACTTTAAAGATGAGTCCACTAACTCAACAGATCAAACAGTCCTAATGTTGTTTTCTTTTCCCCCTTCATATCTTGAAATCAGCGTGAAAGAAGTCTGCTGGCATTAGTTCAAGCTCTGGTAAATTTGTGATGAGGATTTAATCAAATTATTATTTGATTTAGTAAATGACAGATTAATTATGTGCAGAACAAATCTGAAATGTTTAAGCTCTGAAACACAGTCAACAAATATTGGTTAGAGTATAATACTGAAGATTTCTTCTCAGAAAATGTCAGGCCAATTTTTTTCCACACCATCCAATTTCATTTTAACCCTATACAACAACACTCTCTATCTTTGACCCATGAAAAAGTTGTTTTGTTTTGTTTTTTTACAAGAAAAAGGGCATATCCGACTTCCAGGAGGCAATAGATATTATATGCAGACATCTTACATCCTTTTAAGTTCATGCTTGAGCAAAAAGAGACACCAGAGATTGAGATCTACACTGGATTGGAAGGGAATACAAACACAGTAGAAAATGTTATTTAATTACAACAGACTCAACTGAAAACTCTCATGAGTGGCAGGTAAATAATATGTTACTGTGTATTTTTCTCCAATGCAGCACAAAAAAAAGTTGTCACTTATTCTCTTCTAAGAATTTACCAAGCTCCCAATTATCTTCAGTAATCCTGAACACAAACTCACTCAGATTTGCACAACAAATCACATCCACACCCTTGGGAAAAGCAATAAAACTGAAGTGATGTTTAAATTGCTGTTGCTTCAAGACATGTCAGTGGGATAAAATTTAATTCAACCCACAGTGTGAAAACACAAAAAGCCTGTCTCACACAGTGCATTGTGCTCTTGCTTTATTCCTACAATGGTTGTGTATTAACTACAGCAGAGGGAAAAAATGCCTTGATGTGTGATCAGTGCGGAGCCACGTGATCATGCAGAGTATCTGAAAGGACACACCTTTCCTTTGCAGCCTAAGAATGTAAAAAGGGTCACTGGTTACTCTCATGTCCTCGTTCTGCATAACACAGGCCAACCACAACTGAAGCAGGCCTCAAAGCCCCCATTTTCTGTGGCATGTCCCCATTAAAGGAAGAGCACAGCAATACTTTGTACCAGACTTTGTGTCAGTGAACTCCCTTTAGCCCGAAGGAGGGACACTAGATAACTAATTGCATGATATTAATCTTCTATGCAAAAGCCAGTGTCATCTTGAGCTTCTGGATTCACATTATAACACACTCAGTTAATGCACGTCAATAAGGATTTTCCTACGATGATAATAATCAGGGTCGAACTTTTAATAACAGTCTCCAAATTGTAGTAAATACCAAGTGTCATCTAAGTCTTCGTGGTTATGTTATATGACAAAAATTAGCTAAACTCAGCCTTTGAAATAGTTGTAATAGTTACACTTTATCTAGACATGCCCTGCGAAGTATGTACCAAACTAACAGCAGAGTACTCAACAAAGAGTTATGCTGGGTAACAGTGGATTTGTAAAGCCTAGCAAACATTTTCAAGCAATCCTTGACAGGGTGAGATATGGGAGCATTTGGAGGACAAGCAGAATTATTTGTGTAGCTTGGAGGTCATCTGATGGCTGCTCCAGCTCCTCAAACACAAAGCAGGGAAGATTTCAGTTGGGGCTGTCAGATGCTAGCTAACAGGACAGAAGTGCACCCCACAGGAGACACGTGATGGGGGAAACAAGAGGGCAGCAAGGCATTTTAATTAACCCCACTGAGATTGCCAAAAATTACTGTACAAGAAAACAGTAAAAAGAAAAAAAAAACATCTGTCAGGTGTGAAAGACTGAAGGCGAACAGGGTGGTACGCAAATGCTACAGTTATTTTGGGTTAAAAGCCTGCCAGCTGGTGGAGGTCAGACTCTGTTATTGCAACAATCTGGTTTGTTCAATAAGCTGACAGCTCATGGTGCTATGAAAACGTTATCATTCTCGGACAGTGACCATCCTGAGCTGAGCCAGGATCCAAGATGATTCACTGTGCTGACGGGGCATGACTATAGATATACAGACCAAACAAAGAGCTGCCTATGTGTACAGCTGTAAGGACAACGTGTTCATCGTCCGACAGCTCAGGCCACTCTATGAGAGTGATTCATTAGCACCTCTGACCAGAGGATGATGCAAAGATCACAGGCCTCTAGCAGAGAGTGCTCAACGTGGTGTTCAATTTACCTGACTTTACTCACACTAATATGTAACATGAACCATGCATACACTTGCAAATGACTTCAGGAAGAGATACTGTGCACCAGGACCCTCAGATTCTTTCCAACAATACATTTTAACTGCAGACGCTCCAGAGCTGAGAAGCTTGTCTTTCTCTCTCCTTTTATTTCTTGAGAACATCAGCTTTCTTCATCAGAAACCAGTCACATTAAACACCACAAAAAAACCTAACCACTGCAGTATGCTAAATGTATACTTGAAATTAAAAGCCATATGCTCTCAGTTTGCAGACTTGTTAAATGAAATGATTTGTCTAAATATAAAGTGGAGACAAACCAAAATACATGAATACATTAATTTGAATGTTGGATGTAACAACAAATTATTGTAATAGCTTGAAACTTCATGACTTGGTCTCATTGGATGCATTTAAGAAAATGTTGGATGACTGGAAAGCAGATACATCTGTTTATAAATGTTCTGTCTGATTTCTGGGTTTTTTTGTGTTCAATAATTGTGACTTAAATCTGAGAGAAATTTGTCAAATTGAAACTTATTATTTCACATTTTCCAGTATGTCTACTGTTGACTGTCTGTAACTTTATTAACTGTGCTGCTGCATGTCTTAGCCAGGATGCTCTTGAAAAAAGAGATTTTTTTAGAAGTTTTTTCCTGGTTTACAAAAAAACAAAACAAAAAAAGGTTAAGTAAACAGAGACTGTTACCCTGTCCAAAGAAAAAACTATTCACTTTTAACTGTGTTTGGGTTTGTCAACAAACCAGGGGTGGCATAAATATTTTATTTTCTTATACAACATACTGTAGTTTTCATAAACAGGGAGTAGACAGAGTAGTAGCATTAGGTCTACTGCTGCCCAGGCCACATACACGCATACAGACTGCATCTCATTAAATATTAAATACAGAGAACAGGTCAACAATCCACATCATCCGCATCACGCCTGTGTGGGCTATTTCAGCTCCCTGCAGTCAGCCTTCTGCAGAAAGGATTCATTGCCATGTTACGTCACTTACCACTTAACTCTTGTTTCTCACACAGATATCTTATCATAAACAATCACTAAGGCATTGAGAAATCTATCTGTGTCACACCAGCTAATTCAGCAGCTACGAGCACGTTGGCCCCAAAGTGTGCCAATAGAAAGCAGTTTTTTAACTAGGGAGCCCTAGATCATCTCAACCTCATTATTTATAAAATGCCATGAGACCCTTAGAGCATATTGCGCTGTCACTCAGGGCCTTGATTATAATACCCAGTGGCTGCATGCAGTTAAATAATTCAACGAGTCTGAGAACTGCCTGTCCCTCCGATATTAACCAAAGAAAACAAAAACCGACCCAAAAGAACAAAGTTCACTGATGGTGAAGACAGACAACTTCACCAGGTGTAATGAGCTGACTGGGCTCACTGTAAATTCTGTCTGTTGTGCAGTTCTGTCTTTTCTTGTATTAGTTACATTTGTTGAAAGTTGAATGAGGACAGATCATTTGGCTGCTTCAGGCAAAGCTCACTGTGTAAAATCCGAGCAACGCTGGCTGAGCTGACTCATGAAAGGCCTCCATGAACCACTCACTACTACCTCATTAGCTCTGGGAGACATGAAAAATGATAGGCTGAAATATCATTATGCACCAAAGTTGCAGACAAAGCCCGTTTCTATTTTTGTGAGGAACTACTTTGTGTGGTCAAACTACAGTGAGCTTCGAACATTACAAACTAAGCCACTCCTTAATGTAATTACACATACATCAGTGATACGGCATACTACACTGTGTGCCTACATGGACCTCACTGGCACCATAAAAATATCTTAGTAATGTGGTTAACTAATCTCATGATGTCAACATGCTGCCAGGGATCACAACCTACAGTAGTCCTGACAACTGAACATTAAATCATCCTATTGTTGTTACATTTCCTAGCATCTAAGCATCTTTCAGATAATGTGATATTTCATTTAAATCATTTCTTTTAAGGAAAAGTTCCTTATTAGATGCTGCTTGCTGAAGCTATATTACATGCATGAGTATTATCAATCTCCTCATTTAACTTTCTCAAGGAAGTCAGTGAGGAGATGTTTTTACTTTTGTTGGCACAGCTTTACTTAACTTTACAAAAGTAATGTCACAACTATACACTTACAATACAAAGTCAGGCTGTCTTTTTTTACATACTAAAAATAGTTTTGGTTGTAACACTGGATTACGTCATAACAATACACAGATTCATGGAGAAACTAAGGCATAATGACTGATCTAAGTCACATGCTTATGAGACAGCCAGCATGAGAGCAGAATGAGGTTACAGGTGGAATTTCCCCCGTCTCTCCTTTCTCTCTGACGTCATGTCCAGTGGTGGCGGTTTACTGCTGCCGCTGACGCCTAGCAATCAAACATGTCCGACAAGGTGATATTCAGGTGTCAAAAGCTTGAGGTGGTTAAACAGCAGCGTACAATTAAGGAACTTTCCAAACAGCAGTTCCCCTGCAACCGGTCAACAGAGAATAGACCAACATGGGGTATTTTTCTACATGCAAAAAAAAAAAGGAGAAGTTCAAGAGTTTTGTTTCTCTTTTCACAAACCGGTTCCTGCATTTCTGCAAGTCATTTGAGGTTCCAGCCATCTCATATGATTGTTTGTTTAGTCAAAGCATATGAACATTGCCATCTTGTGGTTATTTCCAAGACACCAAATTACACTAATTTACACCTAGAAGAAAGGGTCATTACGTGAAGAAAGTGTCAGTCGTCATACTTTTTCTAAGCTGTATTAGCCACATGTGAACATTAAATCGATGGGTGTAACAGTGTCGTATCAGGTCTGGACGCTCAATAATGTTTAAACACTGTAAGAGGAAGACTGGCTTGTTTTTAAACATTACCACACATGCCAACTTGCAAAAGAAAAAAGCCACTGTATTCCCCGTCTCATGCGAGGCCACTCTGAAAGCCTTTGTGAAACTGGAGTGCTGCTTTCTAAACAGGATAAAAGCCCAGTTCTTCTTTTTGTGTAGTCAAATCAATATCCAGAAGCCCATTAAAGCACCCGGGTACATCTTGGGCAAGAAGAAGTATCTGATGTCTGAGGAGCTCTTCATCACTAAAGGGAGCACAACAGCTCTCCATTGTTGTCCTCGGCCATCATCACACTCCTCAGCTGCTCAGACTGCTGATGGTGACATCACTGTCACAGGATAAGAAGGCTACCGGGAACTGCTTCAGCCTGAACCGCACAGTCTTCTATCAGCAGTGTCCACGCACACACACACACACACACACAACCGACCTAAATCACTCAGAGCCTGTGCAACATTAAAGCTATCAAAGCAGAGAGGAGAGGGGCAAAGGAGAGAGGCTAATGTGTGGGCAGCAGCATGGCAGGATGTTCCTAAAACAAGGGCACATGCTTGAAACAAACAAGACGACTCCACACTGGAGTATATTTGGAAAGTCTTGTTCTGGATAATTGCTTTCAGTGGATTGAAGTTTCCAATTATCCACAAGCCTCTGCCAGTGTTCCCACCATGGGAAGGGAGGGGAGAGAGGGTGGGTGAAGGGTTGGTGGGTCCAGCTGGTCCTGTCTCTAGTGGGACTGACAAACTAAAAGCTCGTAACTCTCCCCTTCCCACTGCGTCACGGCCGCCCGCTCTGAAGGGAACAACCGCTGCCGACCAATGGGATTGTGTTTGTCTGTCCCATGATACAAGCATCTCAGCCCAAAAATGTAAACATCTGGCAAACATTTAGACTCACCACAGAATAAGGTTGATCAACACTATTCTGTGAAGCGCTGCAGACCTATATTTGTACAAATCAGGGAAAATCAGTAAACATTCATTTATATTTGCCCTCTAAGTGGGACAAGTGAGTATTTCAGACTCATTCCCACAGTAATTTTCTCACATTTCAATCAGTATTTTCAATCTGAGGCTGCTTCTGGGGAACGAGTGGCACACTGTCCATCAACAACAGCTCCTTCCTGCAAAAAGGTTTGTACATTTTTGGGTAAAAACTACAGTTGCACAAACTTTCCCAGAAACCGAATGAAATATTTAAACTTCTTATTTTTATGACAAAAGACAAAAACAATCAGATAATCTGTTTACTATCATTGCACGCTATAAAAATTCCAAGAGACCAGTGATCCTTTTCACATTCATGTTGACAACCTCAACCATTTCAGCCATAATAACACTTATTTCGAGTGAGAGGCCGAAGATACATCAATGTGACTATTACCCCGAGAGGCCAATTACACACAGACTCACATTTTACAGATTTTCTAGACATGGTATTGAAGTCGGTGACCTGGGGTCAAGACAATATTTCTCATAATAGAGGACAAAATGTAAGCTCCCCTCCAGCAATACACAACTGAAGACAAAAAGAAACTGCACTGGTATTCTTCGGTCAGCTGTGACTGCTGTCTGAACTGTACAGATTTTCAGCACACCCACATTCGAAGAAACACACAGCATCAGTATAGTCACATGCCAGCTGAATGACACAAAGGGGAGTCACAGAAATCTATGGTGTAGTAAGCAAAGCACAAGCCTGCAACTCGTGTGTCCTATTGTACCAGCATCATATGAATCCAGTCATGTTTCTTTGGTCTGATAAACTTTTGAGTGTCTCGTGCTGGTAGAGCACATACAAAGACATCTGGTATGTAAACATTATACACTTTATCCTGTTTTAATCTGCTGAAAGTTCTGGTTATTCCACGTGAAATTCACAAGAAGATAAAATTAGACGACCTTACATAACCTCAAGCTACTTACACCTTGTTAGTAAGAAGAAAGCCAGCAATAACTCTAAAAACAAGCTGTTTCAAATGACTTTACATGGACTTACCCTGATAGAAGTTGTCATCAGCACAGCATATTCCCTGGTTTTATACGCGCAGTTACGGTGGCTGTTCTCATGAAACACGGCGACGTTAGAAAAACATTGTTATCCCCGGTGAGAGCTAGAGACTAAACGGTGCTAAAAGCTGCATCATCACACAGTCACCGGTCAGCTTACCCTCCTGCTGCTTTCGTGTGCTTCCTGACACAAGGTCGCGGTTTGCTCCGACAGGGGCTGGATGCGTGGGGAATTCCTAGCAGTCACATTTTCCTGGGAAATAATTGGCCCGGCACCAAAGTTGGGCTGTAGCCTGGTGGTAGAAGTAGTAAGCGAGTACGGAGGAGGGAGCCGGGGCAGGTTTTAGAGAGTTGAGCAATATGCATCTGTGGTGAACTGAAAAGGCTTTATACACAAAAGTTTTTTAGTGTCCGCATCTTCTTAAAAAATACACAATTGTCGAGGCACCTTGTACTCCTAACCAATATGGTCTAATTTACATGTGTAATCTTCCATCATGGAAACGCTGGAATTTGCGCAGTAAACTGGTATCTAAGCGACAGTGGGTGGTTTTTATCGTAAAGTCACAGGTGTGACTTTGCAGACAATTAATTACTGAAAACACGATTTAGTTGGCATTAGATTGCGGAAAAAATATCGGGCAAACAGAAGTTTAGTTTGTTCCCCTGTACGACGGTAAACTAGGATAAGCATGGAAATGGGTATCTTCCGGGAATGTCCAAGCCTTTTTTGAGATGAGAGCAATTGACGATAACTCCTCAGCGGGCGGGGTCTACAGTAGAGTAGTTTCCTTGGAAATGATGAGCACATGTCGTAATAGTTGCACATAAAAACACATAAAAACTCACAAATACAATTGAATGTTGCCTATTGGATATGTTTCGCAGACAATATCACAACCACCAATACTTTGTTTTGAAAACAAAACAAAAAGAACATCTTTTCCCATACCGGGAGTCGAACCCGGGCCGCCTGGGTGAAAACCAGGAATCCTAACCGCTAGACCATATGGGAAAGTTACAGAGCTGCCGGATTTTATTGGCTTTATACATATTTGTGGAAGCCTTTCTGTGATGTTTGTACTGGTTGTATTATTGGTGGGTTTTAATCATCATCTAACAACCAGACATATTGTTGTTGTGACAATTTTTGTGATATTCAAAGTTGTCACGGTAAGTTACTCCTGTTTTTTATTTTTCTGATGTATAATTTACCACACTTGGGAGCTGGGCGCCATCTAGTGGTCTTTCAATGGTATCGTAAATTTCAGCTAAAAAATACCTGGTGTTTCAGTAAAAGTAACGGGTTATACCTAAAGTAAGTACCTGA
>OOFC01013124.1:0-48560 GCA_900323345.1 Pseudochromis fuscus | reverse complement strand
CCTGAATATATATATATATATACATAATTGAACAATAGATTCACAGGCATAGAAATATGATGAAATGGGTTAGAATACAGCCTTAAATACATAGGAATTGTCCCCGTGTTCCGAACAAACTAAATATGGGTGCAAACATATGACGTAATTTTGAATGGAATGATACAAGTGTAGAGACGGGGTCCACCAAGCTATATCAAAAAATACTCTACCTATATTTGCAACGAGCTGAAAGGTATTTACACAAGTAAACGTTATAACATATAGTAACATTCTCAGTAAGGTTGTCAGTTTGTGTTGCTGTGACCAGACAAGGGACCAATTTAGATACAGTCGATGTTAACGTCCTCTTTGCAGTGTAAATGGTATCGCCCTTAGACTCAGAGAGACAGCCAAATATTTGACAAACTAGCAGCAATCGTTGACTAGCCTGCTAGGAGTTGAAATAATATACCCATTACAAATAAATTTCCTTACATTTGGGCCGCTTACGTGTTTACTAAGGATTTAGGTTTTTGTGTGAACAGAATGTCAACTCCAGCAAGACGACGTTTAATGAGAGATTTTAAACGGTAAGCGAAAGAAAAACAACAGAGAAGTAGCTTTAGCTAATATTAGCAAGCTGGGGCTAGCTTGTTAGCGTTAGCCCAAATGACAATCTAAGCTTTTATATCTCTGTAAAATTATCAGACTGATGGATGTATAAACACTGGTGAATTCTAAACCTATTTTTGTTTGTGTAGTGAGCTACTGACAGCCAAGCTATTGACAAGTAACGATGATTGTTAACGTTACTGGTGGGGCGCTGACATCAGTGTTAGCAAAGCAGCCGGTAGTAGTAACGTTTACATGCAACTTTCGGTTAACATCGTATTACTACGTTTTACAATCGTAACTAACGCATTCGTCTTCCTGATTCTGTAATTGGTTGTATCCGTGTGTGATTTTTGGGGTTGCTGTATTTGTAACTGGCATTTGAGCAATTAGTTCAAGTCCGATGGCCCTTCACAGCCAGATTAAACGTTTAGGTACACTGGCTAAATACACACTGATCAAGGGAGCTTCTATCCCCGGGCCTCGATAGATCACCACTTAAGCCTGAGGATCAGCAACCATCTGCCATGTAGTCACTGAAAACCTACAGACACCCAGGAAGGCAGCCACATGGTTTCTTATCCCTGATCTGTAGTGTGTTCCAACTCAACAGTCCTGATGGCCACAGAGTCCAGGTCCTAACCCTGACTGGCCCACTGTTAATATCAGTCTTTATTCTTTGACAACGTCACAACTTCACCTCATAAAAAAATCAAATAGGTGTGGGTGTACTGGAGTGTTACATAAAGGTGTTTAGTTTCACTTTGTTATTGTACCACTTTACAGTATTGCTACAATGTGATCGATGACATATTTCTAAAGCAAAACTCTGCCTGAATAATTAGAATTATTTACCAGAACCTAGAGCTGGGCACTATGGCAGACAATAGTTAAAGTGTTTTTTACCCTTCTTCAGCATGAAATCACTGATCTTAGACTTAGAAATATAACTTAAGGCTAGTATTCCTGTTTCATGTTCAACAGATCCTTTCTGTCGACCGATTTTTCATTAAAAGCTTCCCTCTTTCTTAAATCACCTGCCCTGTTGACTATAATCATAGTGTAATGTAATATACCTGTAGGAAATGACTATGACTGTGCCTAAAATAACTGTATATTGCGATAAGACTATGTTTCTACTGTGCCTGTCAGGCTGCAAGAGGATCCTCCAGCTGGAGTTAGTGGGGCCCCATCAGAAAACAATATCATGGTATGGAACGCTGTCATTTTTGGGTAAGTTGTTTTTATTTAAAAAAAACAAAAAACAAAACCTACAGCAGACAAGTTGTAGAGTAGTAAGAGTAGTACACTAGTAGTACGTTGTTGGTAGAAGTAGTTGCTCTTTGTATTTGGATCTACAGCTGTAGCTAAGGTGTACTGGTTTTGTGAGTATTTAAAAAAGTATGAACATTTCATCAGGGCCTTTTGCAAGATTATTTATAAGATGTTGGTTACCTCTCTTTTAGACCAGAGGGAACACCTTTTGAAGATGGTAAGTCCTCCCTGAAGCTGTTCATTATAACTCTAAGTTGATTATGTGTAAATTCTAATGGTGAAAATGTGTTTTTTAAAGTTTATTTTGACAGGAAAATATTACTATTGATCAGATCATCTCCCAGGATCACTGAAGTATTGGACAAGATTAGATGTTTTAACCTGTAACTTGCTGCACTCTACTACCTCAACTTTCCAAGAAGTCAAACCTTTGTCTTAAACCAAATTATTCCAATATCATTATTCCTCTAAATACATTTGATTGGGGCTTTTGGAAACTGAGTCACAAAATTGACTAAATCTTGATTTGAGTGTCAGTATTACAAAGTATAGATTTGTCCCATTCATTTTCTAGTTGTCTCTATTATGCCAATCAACAAACTTTCAACTAATACTGTCCCATTACTCATTCCTTCCAGGAACCTTCAAGCTTACCATTGAATTTACAGAGGAATATCCAAATAAACCTCCAACAGTGCGATTTGTCTCCAAAATGTTTCATCCTAATGGTATGTAGGAACAATCTTAGTTGCAGAAATTTAAAATTGTATTTGTCCTTTTTTATTCCAGAAAAACTCATTGTTTGTGTAAAATGCTTTATATTTGCAGTGTATGCAGATGGCAGCATATGCTTAGATATACTTCAGAATCGTTGGAGTCCAACCTATGATGTCTCTTCAATCTTAACTTCAATACAGGTAACAGACACAGTCAGCACATAATGTACTACTGTGAAACAATTACAAACAAGAAAGTAGAGTCAGTTTAATATTTACACAATTTTTGTAAACAAGCAGGTATTTGATACATGTATTGACTGTCTAGCCTTAAAGTGGCTCTGTTATCATGTCATAACACTTTATTAGAAACCTAATCCACTGACATTCTCTGTTGTATATTTAAAGTCTTTACTGGATGAGCCAAACCCAAACAGTCCAGCCAACAGCCAAGCAGCCCAGCTCTACCAGGAAAATAAACGGGAGTATGAGAAAAGGGTTTCTGCTATTGTTGAACAGAGTTGGCGTGACTGTTGACCCCTGTTGTTGTTGGAGTATGAACAGTGTCCTGCCCAGAATCAAGAAACCACCGATCAAGAAAACAACTGATCTCACAGAAATAAAATGACACATCTTAAAATCCTTCAATATATTTGTCCCCTAACTGTTGCTAAGTTTGTATGCTGTTGTGTTGTGGCATTCACTCCCGTCGAATGCTATTGTTGGGCAATAGCGTATGTTTGTTAAAAGTTAATGTACCTTGTTATATCTGGGTTACTTGCTACATGCCCCAACTTTTCTTTTTTTCTGTTTTTTTTTGTTTGTTTTTAAAAAGCCAATAGCCAGTCTCTCATTTCTCATCCACTTATTCAGACATGAAGTAAACTGGTTGGATGAAACGGTGACAGTTAATTAGATGGGCTTGCTGTGCGGTTTGCTGTGTAGATACCGGCAGGTCATATTTACAAAAAGCAAAGCTGTTCATGGGTGTTTTTTCCTTCTGTTTCAGTGGGCTCACATCTTTTGGTTTTTGTTTGTTTCTGCCTATTGAAAGCCTTTCAGAGGGATAGAGAATTAACCTGGCATGGACATCCATCCCTCTAATAACTCAACAGATGCCTTTCAGAAGAAGTAGGAGGAGGGGGGGGGGTCATTTTTCTCAGCTTTACTTTTAAAACCATGCCTTTTGATTTTAAAATGTTCTAGATATTGCTAAACACATGTCCCTCTTCAACACAGAAACAAGGTCCCCTTTCCGGGCTCCTAACTTGGTTTCACGCAGTTTCAGAATGCTGACATTTGAAGGCTGTGTGAGAACATTTCTATGCTATTTTACAATCTTGTCAGCTGTCATAGAAAGCTGACTACACTGAACAGGATTGTGTCCGTTTTCAGATTATAAAAAACTTTGCACTGGTAACCCATGTAACAAACTGTACATTTTCTTGTAAATAAAATAAATATACATCACTGGTCCATTGCTTTTTAACTTAATAGAAAAAAATAACCATCTGCCTGTTGATGGTTGTCAGTTTTAATTTATTCAGTTATAACAGCTGTGAAAACAAGCACACGTTAACTGTACTCACATAAACCAACACATCTGACATTGAACAAAGACCACAGCTTACAGTTCCTACGTGAAGATTTTCTGATCATGGATGCAGCTTGTACTTGTAGAATGATCCCCAGGTGTTGAAGTAGCAAATAACATTGCAGGTATTGCTAAATACAGTTAAATCACTACAATGAGACTGGTATGAGCTCCTAGCTACAGTTTGATGTTAATGCCGCTCTAATCCTCATCTTTCATGAGTCAACTGTCTACAATGTTCACAAAGAAGCCATGAAAAAGCTGCATATTCTGCTAGGTTTCTTAAATAGTTACAGAACAAAAAGTAGATTTTGGTGTAAAAAAAAATTGTCTATTTTTTTATTGGAAAAAAAAAATTGTAATAACTGGAGCATCATCAGGACATGATACCACAAAGCACTGACCACAAGCTCATTGTGCAAAACTGAAACATAGGATGTGGAATGGCAGGAGACACAAGACAAATTAACCTCCTACAGCCCCTGCTAAAGCTAAAGTACATGTCATGGCCAAGGAATGCAGAAACCACAAGTGATACCTGAATATTTTTCATTTATTAATGTGTGTTGCACATTTGTCACACACCAGTATAAACACAGCAGGTACACTTGAGTGTGATTTGCTTCGGAGTCCAAGCCAATGACAATTTGTCTTTTTTTTTGCATTTCCTTCTGCATGCAAATTAGTGAGAGGCCTGAGGTTTCACAAGCTCGTATCGTCCCACTTGTCCTTCCTGTAAAAGCTGGCCAATGAGCTGGTCTTTGTGCACTTTGCGGCTGACTACAAGGAATCGCTGTCGTCCCTGTCCGTACGACTTGCTTCGCAGGCCATATTTCTGAGATATCTGGTGTATCTGCTTGCGTTCATCATTGGTAAGGTCGGTGGAGAAGCGAAGATCGTCCTGGCGATCTGAACTGGCATAGTTACGAATTATGTCCTCAATGTCGCGCTTGCTGAGCTGATTTCCAGTTTTATCCGTATCCATACCCAAACCTTCTCTCGAGAACTGCTCCTTCACTCTGATTGGTTCTGCGATGCCTTCCCCGTCACGACCCAGGCCGCCTCCTTTCCAGCCCATCTTCCGCAGCAGCTGGTTTCCAATGTTGTCTTCCTTGATCTCCTGCCGTGTGGCCTCCTCACCAGAGCGAGCCAGGATCTGAGAGCGGGATATGGCGTCATTGTGACCCTCCTTTCTCAGGTTGGATTTGACCACAGCCTGTGTCTGTCTTAGGGTGGCTAAAGCCTCATCTGCTGCAATATGCTTTACTATTTTTTTGGGCCCAATTCCAGCTGCAACATACTGTCCTTCTAAGTAGACTTCACATCTCCAGCGGTGATCGGGCAGAACCGTAAACTTGTAGTCAGCAGTCACTTTATTAAACTGAGCCGTGTCATTAATGATACATATTGCATTGTCAGAGTTTTCCAGGATGACCAGCTCACTCAGATGCTTCTTTTTGACACCCTGCTGCCCAAAGCGGCCAAACTCTGAGTGATTACTTCCTCTGGAGTATTGTGACTGTTGCTGCTGCTGATGCTGTTGTTGCTGCTGCTGCAGCTGCTGCTGCTGTTGTTGCTGCTGCTGCTGCTGTTGTTGTTGTTGTCGTTGTGCCTGGTTCATGCGTAGTTTCCTCACTGCCTCCTCAGCTGCTGCATGCTTTGAGCTCTTCTTAGTGCCTGTTGCCTGTGCTACAAGCTCATCCTGCAGGAAAACACTGCACAGCCATGCGCTGTTGTTGGGGAGCAGATCAAACTTGTAGTCTATCTTCATTCGATTGAAAGCTGCAGAGTTGTTAAGTATGCAGATTGCATCGTGAGCATTGTCCATAACCACAAATTCTGTCCAGTGCTTACGCTTGTCGGGCTCATACTGGCCCTTAGAGCTGGGTGTTGGTTTGTCTTCAGGGTTGCGAAGTGCTGGTAAAAACGCTGGTGTCGGGCTGTGCGTCTGGCACACAACCATGTCGTTGACGATCGAGTGTCTGTATTTACGCTGCACAACACGAACCTCAACTGGCTTCAGGAAAAGTTTCACAGCCTGCTCAGAGGCCCGGTCCCTCGCTCCATTTTTACTGCCGGAGTATCCAGTAGCAAGATAAACACCCTGACATCTCAGTTCACAGGCATAACCATCTGTCGGTACTTTCCTGTTTTTCGGTAGGTCAGTCTGAGGAATATCTTTCAGGTTGACATAAATATACTCAGGGTTGGTCTTGCAGGCCTGGATGCTGCGGCTCAACATGAAATTATAGTTTGGTGAGTCACTTCCAGTTATGAACATAGGGTCCCTAAAAGCAACAGCCAACGCAGATGCTACATTTGCAATCAGCCTTTGCTTCTCATCCAACGTTGACTGAGATACAGGAAGCGGCAGCGATGAGGACCCAGACTGAGATACATTAGGACTGCTCCCTCCCGGGCTGTTATAGACTCTGTTGAATGGCCTGCTTGATGATGGTCTGTCCTGATGGCCGTACCCCAAACCCTGACGTCCAGAATCCCAGCCTCCTGATCTGCTTCCTCCCCCGTATCCATTATATCTGTTCGACTGAGAATAAGAGTCTGAATTTCGGGAGGAACCATGGGCTTCATACTTGGCTGTGTAGTCCTGCTGTGTTTTTGCCATAAAGTTTGAAGACGACCCACGGCCACCATAACCTAACCCAACGGTACTACCCGAAGAAATGTCTCTGTCTCTATCTCTATAGGAACCCCAAGAGTCAGAAGAGTACGATGGCACTCTGTCAAAAGCAGACCTCAGGGAGGAGGAGCCCTGCGTTCTGCTGGTGCTGCTGTAGGAAGAATGTTCAGAGTCCCACTGCCTCGCACCATACGATTCACTCCTCCTGCGCTCCTTATCATTCTCCTTCTCATCAGTGCCAGTTCCTCCACTGCTTCCACCACTGACAAAGTGTACAGGCTCAAATCGAGGTCTGGAACCAAATTTTGTCACAGGCATTTTCCTCATGGGCTCGTCTCCTGCAATAACACAACACAAGTAAACAAATACAGAGGAGTCAATCACCACTTCCATTAGGCACAAAAGAGATAATGTTAAAGTCTCATGCAATTGAGGATGTTAATGGTCAGGTATGCACTTTAATGACTGTGAAATGGAAGAATACTGCCCATACAAGACTTCCATGTTTAATCAACCACACTTATGAAGGTTGTGAAGATACATGTTATAAGTCTGGGGTGTGCAGACCTGAGCCTGTAAATACTCAGTAGTGCATCAAGCTCCCCAACAGATTTGTTATTTACTGCCGTTTGTTAAAACTACAGGGTCCAGATGTTGGGCCATTTAAAAATGTACATTATCAGTAAAAAAGAATAAGTGTTAAGTGCCTAAGGATCACAGACAAGTTGGGAAAGCCAAAAGCTAATATTGAAAGGCAAACTAAGTCCTTAATATTTTGGTCTTTCCATGGGTTTTGAGAAAAAAATAATTTTGTGTTATCTATCCTGTGGAGGGAGCTGAAACATCCTGAAACCCTGCAAAACACCTTACACTCAAGTTACAGCTGCTTGTGGACCTACTCAAATATATTAGACACTCAAGTTTAACAGATCTATCAGCACCTTTGCAACTATTATTACAATTCTGTGCAACAATATGATTAAGAATATTTTGAGGCACATTTAGATATTGCAGTAAAAACAAGCTGCTGCTTCTTTTTTTTTTTTAAACCAACACGTGCAACTTAACCCAGATCAACACTCACTGCCATCAGAAGAAGTAGGTCTCTTTTTTGCTTCAAAACTAGGACATGGGTCAAAGGAGGGCATTTCGCCACTGTCAGTCCCTTCTGCCATCACCAGCACCGTCCAAATCAAATCCAGGCCATACCTGTTAAAGGCCAAAGATGCAAGTCAAACATTAGGAGAATGGATGAGACGTACGAGCATATAAACAACTGAACATAATGAGTTAATAGTCCATGCTGTTCACCCATGCTGCCAGCAACATTCAGTGACTACGCGGCTGAACAAAACATTGCAATATAGTTTTATATTTACAAGCTGTGATGTTAGAAAGCTGGAGAAACAGCAGAGTTTTGTGCCAACACGCAGTGTGTCAGAGTGACGCAGTAGGCCGACAGGGTCTATCCCTCTGAAGCAAACAACTGCTCAACATCACCATTATATACGTCTTATTACTTAACTGTGTCGTTTCCTTACCTTAAGGTGTAGCCCTTGCTCCGACTTGTGTCCCAGTCTTTAAGGTGAATAGGAGACAGTGGGTGTACCTTTATGATTAGCCGGCTAATAATATCGTGCTAGCCTTTTTTAGCTAGCAGCCGCTGACAACCCGCTCCTGGCTGCTAGCATTAGCCAGCTAGCTAACTGTGTAGCCTGTAGCTAACTCAGCTCCACTCTCAACAGCGACAGCTTTCTCGTATAGTTCTATAAATTTATAAAATCAACAGTCTAACGGAAAACCCACAAGCAGCTGTGTGTCTTTTAAAGCGACTTTTCAAGACGACTAATTGCGCAAGACCTGCTGGGAGCTAAACAAACCCATTCAGCTAGCAGGAAGCATCCATTTTCTGTCCTGCTACACTAGAATCATGGCGTCTGTCACCGCACTGGCCCAGAATGCATTGCGGTGGCCAGGCTGTTGTCAGAGCATTGAGAGATTATCATTCACTGAGGTGGTTTAAGGTTGAACGGGCTTCCATTCATTCATCCATTCATTCATCCATTTACATCGCACTTTTTATTACATTTACTTTAGCTTTGGACTTATATATTTCTACATTTTAGTCTTCACATATGTTTAGATTTTTATATATTTATAGTATGTCTATATGTTGTTCATGTACAATTGCGCTAAATCCTTTTTTCTATATTTTTTATTCTATATGTGTATTTTTTTATGTACATTGTTGTTAAATTCGTACTTCTCCATTTCTGATTCTATATTTTTGTATTTTTATCCTCTTATTTTTGTACACTGTACTTTTTTCGTAGGGTGAATAAAGTCGAATATCTGTTGAATATCTAATCTTATTATTCTGTATTCATTCAGGTAATCCCTGATTTATTTCATGATACTGAGATCTCAAAATGATAATCACAATAAATGACTGTATACTTTCAGTGTAAACCCCTAAAACAACATATGCACAAGGGCATGTGTGCACAATGTTTCTTTTTTACTGACATCTACCTCACCCATCTGTTGGTTTGGCTGTATTGTATTAGGGTGGATTTGCTCTGTTAAAATTTTAGAGACAGACAGTTTGGTGTAATCATGTAATTTCTAGTGTAGCTCCTCCTAACTCCAACCTGACAAAACATATAAACAGTCAGAGTAGTTGACAACACTTTAAATTTGAAAGGTAACTGGTAATTATAGCTGTAAAATAAAAGAAAGAAGACAGAGTCAAAAGTGCCACATATTTTCCTTTAAGTTCATCAACTGAGCCATTACATTTTTTTTTTCTTCATTGCACATAGCCTAATAGTATACCTAATAATCCTATTAATACTATTCTTTATTTGGGAACACCCAATTGTTGTTACATGCTGATATTTATATATATAAAGCCAAGCTTTTTTATTGTACTTCTATTAAGTTCTGCAGACCAAGTATGAGAATTACATTTTTGTGCTGTTATGTTGACTCTTGTAAAAGACATATCTGAAAGACCTCCCGGTTAGAAAAAGTTTAAAGGCATAAATAAGATAAATACGACACAATATGAGACCTGCTCAACTGACAGAACATTAAAAAGATTTCCAGCACATAAAAATCACATTGATAATGTCCAAGAAAAGAAATAATAAGAGCAGGGAGTGTTTTCAAGAACCATGCAAAGAAAAGACAAAATCCTCTTATGTTTGGATCAGATTTTTTATTCAAAATGTACATCAATGAAATCAAACTAAAGTAGGATATTGAATAATTTGTAGTGTGGGAGAGGTTTTGACTACAAGAGGTGATGACTGATACTAGAAAAATGTATGGCAATTCCTGACACCAAAATGTTACTTTACACTCAGAGTCACGTTCAAAGATCATAGGTAATAAACAACAAGTCTCCACTTCAATACACAAAATATATCCTTATAAATTATATAAATGCACGAGTATTTTTTGTTTCAATACTCTTATCTGGGATTCAGTTCAACTCCATGTTATACTAATATTTGGCAAAATGGGAGGAGCTGAAATCATAGGACAGAGCAAATATACATTAATAATATGCACCATTTTGAAGAAAACAGCAATAAAGGAAACCGACTGCAAAACTGAGTTATTGAGGGGATAAAAACAAGCAGGTCAAAGATCACAGCTGTAATGAAAAAAAAAAAAGATGCATGCAAAATATAGAATAGGCCGGTGAATATTAAAGCACAATGTGTAATAAAAGGCCATGACATGTGACCTCCATGGTATTCAGCAGTGACATGTAAACATGGGCACCCTAAACATTGCTTTGGCTTTTGCATTATTATGAGACTTACTTTATTGTAATGTTCAGAAAACCTGAAAGCATGAAGTTTCTACATCTACTCATTAAAATGTGCTTCATGAAATATTACACATTGTGCATTCAGTGCTTCTGTCCTTGATTTGTTTGTTTTTAATCAGCAAGCCTTGGTGTTTTAAGTAATGTTTTAACCTAATGTGCGCTTTGTATTATGAATCCTGTTAAAAAGATGAGTGCATAGTGCAGGTCAAAGCAATTTTACTCCAAAGGTCAAATAATGATTTCACCTGTGAGTCCTGCAAACATGAGAACCCCACCTGATGACTTCTATCAACTCCATGCTTCTCTCTATGTACATTAAGACATAAAAGCAGATTTAAAATGTGCCCGGTTCCCCACCTGCCTGCGTTTAGGTGGTTAAAAATACCATGCGAGTCCACATAAGGCCATAATCAACAAAAGGAGATGCGATGGGGAGAATAAAAGGTTGATACAGCGAGAAAAAACAGGAAGAGGTAAAGGGTGCTTAGTTCTTGCTGAAGCTGCAATCCCCTCTTCAGGTGGTCAAGACAGATTAAAAGAAGCTGAAGAGACAAAGAGAAAGAAAGCCAGCAGTTAGAGGAGAAGGCAAAAGCAGAAAGCCTCTCTGACATCAGGGAGTGAACAGCTTTGTGGTCCATTATCATGAATACAAAGTTAGGGTGGTAAAATCCCTGTGATTATCAAAATACACATCAAAATAACACATGATTATACTGTGTCCATTCTATGATTTCTACACAGTGAATTAAATTTCCACGTTTCCTTGTCTGTGGTCCACTCAGGTGCACAAAAAATACAAAATCTGAGTGTGTATGTCATCTTCATCACAACTGAAGTGGAAAAAGGGTTAGTCACAGCAAAATAAACACAATACATGTAAGCATTAGCAAAGGCAAAATAGCAAGAGTTAGATCTTTCAAGGTGAGGTTAAAGCAGCACTGAAGCACATACACATTAACCCATATTATAGCAGAGCAGGTAATGATTAAGAAACCCTGAAGGATGGGATCCACAAAGCTTCTGGTCACATTTGAGGTACTCAGTACCCACAAAGGCCGGTCCCTCAGCAAAGCTCGAGGGCTGAGGACCTACTCAGTGCAGAGCCAGGGATTACTGCAAAGGAAAGTGAAACCACACAGAGCAGTGAGCTGAGGATTAGGAGGAGGGAATGGCTCTTCTATCGATGGCATCATGTCAAATCAAGCGGTTTTCAATCCAAAACATGATGCTCTTTAATGATACAATAAAGCAACCTTGAAGAAAAACGAAGGTCAGCGATGCCTGGTGGTTCTGAACATCATCAAGTAAACACAGCTGGAGATTCAAAGTTAATTGAACCAGGAGGAAACAAGGATATTTGATTTTGAGATGTTAACCAAAGCTAGGAGAAATCTTACCACCACAATGTTCTCTACAAATACAGATTAGAGCAGAGGGGAACTCATTAGGGGAATGCTTAATGGCATCAATTTTAATCACTGCACTTTTCTAACACTCATTTGAAACGCTTCATCACAGAAATCAAGGAACCACACTTTCACTTAATTTAATAAAATATTTCTCATACACAATGATTATGGCCACAGTTGTAATATTTGGTGAAAAATTGGCCTTTATTATTCATTTATTTATTTATTGAGAAATTTCTTTTATACGTTAACACTGATACAAACAACAATGGTCCCTGGAGGACATCATGATGACTGACTTCTAAATGTGCCTTCATAATAAGTAGAATAAAAAGAAAGATACAATTGCACTGACAACATTAATATGCATGTAAAAAAAAACATCACATTTGAGTATAAAACAAAGTGCAAATGTGAAAAGCTAATACAAGTATGCACATAACACATGACAATGAATGAGGTATGGGAGAAAGTGGCAAAGAGATTAGGCTCACATCTACTCATGCATCAGGCTTAAGTGAAACAACATCAGCCAAGGGACCAGATTCAATTCATACTGATTTCAATACACTCCATTGATTGTAATGCAATCAGATCTTTTGATTGTATTTTAAATATTTACATTCTGTAATTAATTCACAGTGTTTTGTTGGGGGTCTGCCTTCACACACACAAAATGAGGCATGTTTGTAATCGAGCATGAATGCAGGTGATTTTATGCAGTTGTTCTCACCACTGTTGTTGCTACTGCCTTCCTACCGTTGCAGCTTTGAGTAACTAAAACACAGGGTGGCCTTTATTGTGAAGGAAGTGCATAAATACATTCATCAATTAGCATGATTGTTCATTAAAAACAGACATCTATGAATTAAGCACTTACCCTACGAACGACTTGCACAATGTTTGACAGATTTCTAAAGTTTAAAGTGATTTCGGCTGCACTGTGAGCACAAGCACTAGTTGCTTTTGTGTTAGTAAGCAGCCATAACTTACAACCCAATGATTTACTACTAAAAGTTTGTTTTTTTCCTTTAACATCTGTTAAAAAGATGTATTTCAGAGACTGCTGTCACATACAGTTTGTACAATGACTAAGCTGATTCCTGAGTCTTGATCTAAAGGACATTAACTTAATCCATCCTCTTATCAATGACAGCTAAATCCTACACTGACAAACACAATCAGGTCCCACTGTTTGATGCATGTTTCTCTTTAGCTGTAATACATTTCTGCCCATCACAACAGTAGTCATGTATGTTAATATTAAAAAAAAGCTCACATCATGCAATATAAAACAAATATGGAATGCATTTTGTAAATTTGCATAAAATGACGAGCTGAATAATCGCTTGTACAACCCACGTAATCGACAAGCATCATTCAGCAGAAAAAAACAAAGTGATGTCACACTGATAGCAATGCCCAGCGTCTTCCACAGAGCAAGGGAGCGGGGGGGGGGCATGTGGAGGGTTGAATTATGGGGTGAGGGTGAAGGTGAGGAAGGGGTACTGTAAAGGATGATGGGGGGTGGAAACTCATTCACAGCAGGATGGCCACAAGGGAGCACTTTTTCTACAGGAATCCTTAGCTGGAAATAAGAGAGAAGGGCTGTTATTGCTTTCTTTGAGTTAAAACATCATCACGACACACACAGTTTCACATCAGAGACATCACATCAACATTAGTGACCAGAGGACACTACAACACTAAGACATGCTTTCAAGGCAACTCAAAGGGTTTGAGTGTAAAGCTGGGGGTGCAAGTACAGTCGTCTATTTTGAATCAGACAAATTAAAAGTTTTTTTACTCCTTTCCTGGAATTCATTTTGCTGTTGAGTTTTAAACAACGTGTCTGATTGTCCTCCTCTGTGCCTAGCTAAACTAACAGCTTGTTTTCATCTACGTTAACAGTCCTGCGATGCTTGAGGAGTTTACAGATTGTGAGACAGATGTCTTCATTCACTTCTACCCTCCCCAGCGGTTGAGTCTCAACAACATCTCCCTCTGTGGATTTGACTTTTGTATCTTATCAAGAGGGAGGGGTGGTGGTGGTGGTGGGGGTTGTCATATGGCTGCGAGATCAACAAAACATGTCATCTCTATAAACAGAGATTGGCCCTGAGGCTGTTTGCTGCTCTGGTGTGACCTGTTAGTCTCAGTTACTCATCAGTTCAGCCTTGAATGGCTCTTTGTGTGACGGCGGGGCCGGGGTCGGGGAGGGACTTGGGAGGGCCACAAAAAAGAGACTGTTGTGGATTCAGGAAGGCAGATGGAGCAGTACATCAAATGGGTGTGTGGGGATCTAATAAACTGGTTGATTTAGAAGCTGGCACGGGGACGGTAAACACTGCCAGCTCAAGGATATGATCAGCACAGATGTTACCGGTGAAATACTGCGAGTCTGCTGCACTCAAATGTCTGAATCACCCATTTCTCACGTTTCTGTCACGTTTAAATAACTTTAATGGGCAAATTAACCGAAAGCAATTTAGACAATATTTAACAGCTTTCAAAAGGTTCATTTGAATGTAGTTAAAAATTCATTCAGAGATTCAGAAAGGTAGTTGTGTGCTCAGTGAGGCTGCAGCTAATGATTAATTTCACCGATTAATCTTGTGGTAATTTTCTCTGTTAAAATACAAGGAAATACTATATGAAACGCTGCATTTACAGTTGCATACAAATGTGGGAGCTTCACTCCAGTGCACAGATCCTTTGGGTAATGACATAATTACATTTAGAACTATTTCGTTATTATTTTGCATGTAAGGATGACAGCTCATTTAGATGAAAATTGTTACACTTCTTGTCTGTTGGAGGTGAAACTCAAGGAAGGAGTCTTACCAGAAAAGGTGCCTCATGCAGCATGCAGCAAGTTTGGGAGGAGTTAACTGGAAAACATTACGGATGCAACATAGGTGACACATGCACTCACAGGGCACACTCACATCTACACAACGAGCAGAAATAAATAACTGTGTCTCCTGGGAAGTGAAGAAAACCCTGATTGTTAAATGCAGATGAACACAATCATTATTCTGTTAACACTTCCGAGTGCAATGCCTCACTTGTCGGCTTTAATCAGTGACCCACAGACAAAGCTTAAGTTGCACAGCTGCCTGTTTTGGAAGAGAAATACTCCAAGCAACAGAGTTCATACAGAGAAGAAGTGGCTGTGAAGGAAATAAATGAACAGGGAAGAAATAAAAGCGACAAGAATCTCAGTGCAAGTGTCTTCTTCCTTTTCTAACAGGCACAGAGTCACATCAGCTTGAACACCCAATCGGGACTTCATTACCAACATGAAGGGACCCACAGTGATAATAGCACACTGGAGATATGCTTTAACACATCTGGCTGCACACACTGACTATTGATATAAACAGCACAATTTCAGATATACCAATTACACCAATTAGGAAAATGAGAGCATTAATTGTGGAGACTGCAATAAAACTGATGACATGAAGAAAGTTGCACAATATTTTTCATAATGCAGCTGAAATACCAGCAGCTTCCTTCATTTGAGTGCAACTGTAATTATTAACAGCCGTGTAATAAAGCTGTTTACACACATTTGCTCTGAGTATTTGATTTTGTGGCGAGCCGGCAGCGACATTTAATTTCAGAGCGATGCTTCCTGACTAGAATTCACTCATCTAACTCTGCTGACAGTTGGCTACATTTCAACTATTTAGATGAGGACAGCTTGTCATTTTCACCAGTCTCTCCCCCTCTCTGCTCCTCTTACTTTTCCACATTGGTGATGAATTATGAGTTCTGGTCAGCTCTCTTGCAGTATGAAACTATAATCGCTGTTATTATATGGAGGTTAAACTAGAGCATTCCTCTGCTCTGAGAAATAAAGAGCAGCGTGAAAGGCTCAGAGACTACTTTACCACAGCCTTTGTCAACTGTACGCATCAAATTACACAAATGTCAGGCGGATTATTAATGAGTGGTGACAGAGAAACCACTCATGCTTGGAGATATTAGTAGGACAAAAACAGTAATATCCATTTACCAATGTGAACTCTAAATTACAATCTTGAAGTCAAGGATTTGTCAACACCCCCAGGTTCAGGTCTCCAGGGTTTTCCAATAGTCATACAGCCAAAGGTGATCTGCACCTGTGATGTGAGGGTAAAGATACACGGGGGGATACTTACTTTTTCCTCTCTTTGTCCCGCTTGAGTGTGGTGGAGCCCCCTGCCTGCTGGGCTTGGTTCTGCAAGAGCTCTGCAGCAGTCTTTTTCTGTTTGAAAGTGTTGAGCTCGTCGTCCAGGGACTTCTTCTTTTCCTCCAGTTTCTTTTTCTCATCCTGGTGGAGCTTCTTCAAACGGTCAAACTTCTCGTGCAGCTATGTGATAAAAGGAAAAGCGGTTTTGTGACAACTGAACCAGGAGGAAGGATTACAAAAGGTGTGTGATGCACCTGATATTTACCTCTTTCTCTGCTTCTTTTAGCTCAGCCTCCTTTTCTTTGACTCTCTGGACAAACATTTGCCTCATTTCTTCTTCCTTCTTTTGCAGTTCACCCATGAACTCGTTCCTCTTGGCTTCATATGTCTCTTGCAGACTGGCAGAGGAAACAGGAACACATTAATAACAGAAACATTACCTTTAAGTGTGGTAAAGAAACACTTTAGAGAGGTTTCAGTGATAAGTGGAGGCAAAAAAAAATAGCAAATGAGACTGACAGCAGCACAGAAAAAAGCAGAAGCAGCAGGCAAGAAGATGAAACTGCTCCTTTCCAGCTGGATCTGTGATTTATTGTTTTTATTGAGTCTGATACCTGAAGGGCTTGCTGTCAGGGTCCGTGTCCTTGAAGCCCATCTCCTCCAGTTTACAGCGGCGGTAGAGCTCGTAATGACGTGTGTGAGTCTGCTCTCGCAGGTCCTCCATGTTCACTCTGATCAACATTTCTCGCAGTTTGACGAAGTCACAGTGATTTTCATTTTCCACTGTGGGAGACAGAAATCATAGTGACACATGCATGTTTTACCAAACACATCAGATGGTGCCCTTTGAAATATGAATTAAACATATGCAGTATGCAGTAAGCGTACCGAATATACAAATATTGAATGTTTACATTGCATTCAATGCATTACAAACTCAAGAGTGTAAATCAGCGATCCATTCCCACAAAGAACAGGATAGTGTTGGCATACTGTTGGCTTCTCTATTGATTTTATTACTGGGCTGAACTAAGCGCCACGCCTCCACAGACCGTGTGGCATCATGTGAGTACACATGAATGCAAGCAGCCAGTCTGGCGTAAACATAGCCGATGTCAGATAAAGCCTTGGGTCAGAAATGTTATACAGTGCAGCCCGTATGCATGATAGTGACAGTGATATGTTTCTCACTGTTCTGGCTGAAATCCAGCACATTGAATTTCAAATGTAACAATGACGATGAGGTGAAAGTGCTGAGTTCGAGCTATGGGGGATGTTTGAGGATGCTCATTCTCATACTGGGTAAACAATATGGAAACTGTAGTCCTGTTTACCCCATAGGTGTCAAGAAAAAGAGCTACAACTGCCCTACAGATCATTGGATGTGGCAAACACCCTAAAATAAAAACTATAGTATTCACATTCACTAGTGTAATGGTTTAACTTTGATTAATCATTAAAGTTATAAATAAAATACAAACGCTACAACTACAACATACAATTATTCTGTGTTTTGTTTTGTGTTTTGTTACAACCAAGCACAAAAAGAAACTTGAAGTCACTTGAGGAAATTTCCATGATTTGGACTGTAATTTTTTTTTTTTTTACAGACCAAGAAGTTAAACAAATAAATCAACGAAATGATAGCAGATCAGACAATGATTATAATGAACATAAATTGCAGCCCTTTAAAAACCAAAACTATCCACTATTGGCTGCACTGTGTTCAAGCTCTGTGAGCTGGATGGGAGAAACTCCCTTTTACACATACACAGTCTTGATAATAACAACATTTACGAGGCTGTAACAAATAGCCTAAGAGCAAATTGGACCAACCTGAATGTTGTCACACATTACAGATATCCCAATGAGCTAAAAGTATTGATAATGCTGTCTATTTGCAATACATTAAACACTCTCCACTATAGATTGCTCAAGTGAGTCATTTGCAGATCAATTGAAACATCATTAGTGACATAAATTTTCTCTGAGTGCTGCTGCTGTGATATACAGTGTGATGGCGGAGAGGGTGCTGCAGCTAAATGAGGTTATGTAACTGGTTATCAGCTAGTTTGCAGCAGCTGTTGAAGCTGGGGAGAAACATCAGGGGAGGGAGTTGCTGCAGCAGAGGGAGCGCGCTCTCATTTCCTGTGCAGGATGTAACCCAGGCTTACCCTGCACTGTTCCCCAGGGGTACTGCCGGGCCTTCACCATCTTGTTCCCAATCTTCACCTCCTCTGTGCTCCCCACCACGGCAAACGGCAAGTGGCTCTGTGAAGCAGAGAGGAAAAAAGCTGTGTTGGTGTACTGCCAAAGAAAACACACCTGAGAGCTCTGCTGCCATCTTATTCAATAATCAGACTGGATATAATCCTCTGCAGTGTCAATATCATGGCAAGAAAACTGAAGAAAATGTGTTATTTTTTACTTACATAACTTAAAAATTATGAGCATTTTTTTCTCAGACACCCAGCAACAGCTCTAACAGAAGGATGTATGACCTTTTATCAGAACAGAGTCGTGGTCAGACTGTACAACAACACCCGAGAGGCGACGGTCTAATAGAATCTGTTCAGGAGAGTTAAGGCATTTCCACACGTCGAGGCTCATCTACAGCTAAGTGAGGCCAGGCTCATCTGTCAGTGGACAGAGGCCCTTTCCCACACTGCCTGCTTCCTGCAGAGTGAGCCAGCTGATTGTGCTGCCCAGAACACACTCCTCCCTGCGTGTGGCGGCTTCCTGAGAGTCTGAGCAGACACAGACGATGCTTGTCCTGATTCCACATGACTTCTTTCTATGCCGCTAAAAACTATCAAGAAATGTTTCCTCTATCTGCACTGGATTACACTCACCTTGTCACCTTGTCTTAGGTTGTATATTCTTTATATATGACATAGATAGAAAGCCAGCTGTGAGCCTTACATTCATGGTGGAGTTGATTTCTGCCACGGATTCATCGTCAGTGGGGAACTGGTAGATTTGCACGCCGTTGCTGACCAGCTCACTGGTGATTTTGATTTTGAACTTGGCCAGCTCGCTCTTGGAGATGGCATCCGACTTGGCAACAATTGGGATAATATTGACCTGGAGTTGAGAAATGAGGCGAGACTTAACGTAGGTTGACACAATGACAAGGTGTAGACAACAATTTGAGATATGCAGCTAAATATAGAGCAGCTTCTAGCTAGTCTTTCAAGGCCTCACCTCCATTTGTGTAGTTCAGATTTAGAAAATAATTGATGTATTTTTAGAAATAGACTAAAAGGTTACAAACACATTACTAGAACATTAGCTAAATAACATTTAATAGGGTAAAATCCTTTTTTTCCCCTTTTCCATTCCTTCCAGTCAATTTGTAACACACTTTCAAAAAAAGAAGAGTTCTCAATAGCCTGTGGTGGCTTCATCATTTCAACCCAGCACAGTACTACTCTCTAGCTCCAGGATCTCTGTAAAACAGGCCTTTGTGTATTACAGACAATTACACATTCTTAAGTACTAAGATAAAAATAGTAAATGCAGCAAAGAGAGCAGCAGGCTTCCATCTTCTGCCCCACATCACGTAAACACTCTCCAAACATGGTGTTAAGAATCAGTCTAATTATTTCAACATTTATGCTATCCATGTAATCTAAACAGTAATACAGAACCGGGGAGGTGGGAAATAACAGCTGGGGTCACTCTCATATATGTACTCACAACTGACTGGTGGAGAATGGGAATTTCACTCCCACACAACTATTTTCACAGTGGCACGTCGCCCACACATTCCCAAATTATTTGTTCTCCAAATGCGGAGCCCCTTCAACTAACAGCGAGTGATGCTATGGGTCATGTGAACAGAAATTATTCTCTGCATCCAAAAGTCTGATGATGACTCAAAGTCTGGCTCAAGGACACTTCAGCAGAGCACCGTTTGAATGCACCCCCCCTCTGTGACTGCGTAAACAGAGGAAGCTCTGCTCTGGATCACGCTGATGTGAGTGCTTGCTGGAGGGCACAGCTGCTCTGGCAAACACTAAGCAAGCTCTTTGTACAAAAGCCAGGAGGTCCATGCAAATAAGCTACTGGGGGAAAGACCTCACAAAACCCAGGCAGCAGTCACTGAGCAGACTGCATTTCACAGCTGACCTACACCGACGCACTAACAAGACCACAGCCAATTTGCATTCAGGCAGATGACCTGGAAAAGGTTTATGACCCATGACTGGAGTAGACAGATCAAATGCTGCAAACAGCCATCTAGGGCCAAAGGATTCACCGACAGTTTCTCCATGACAAGCTATAGTGGCATCTTCTCACCACGGCTATTTTATTAGGAAATCCTGTGGAATTGCAAATTAGCTGCAAGACTAATGAGACTTAAGTTCAGAGCTGATCACATTAAAGACCACACCTGTCAATCGAACTAACCCCACCCCTAAATCTTCCTCTGTTTGAAGCCTAATATCTACTTAATTATGTTTTTTTTTTCAGATGCTCCACTAGAATTTACTTGACATCAGAATGACTTGTGGAAAAAAGTCCACAAAAGTATTTCATGATTGCAAATGACACTTTCTGAATTGAAGTCATTTGGAGCCAGAGTTTTTTGGGGCCAGCCTCTCGTGATTGGCCTGTTTTCTGAGACATGGTTGCTTCGTTCATGTCTATATACAGTCTACGTGCAAGACCCAGAAGCCACTATTAATGATTAATAATAATAATTTGATTAAATGAGGCAAGACTCACCTTACTATCAAGTTTCTTCATGGTTACCAGGTCCAGAGATTTGAGCGAGTGTCCCGTTGGAGCGATGAAGTACAGGCATGCGTGGATGCGGGTGTCATGGTAGCTGTGTAGCGTGCGCTTGATTTTCAGCTCCTCCTGTAGATATGCTTCAAACTGGGCATCAATAAATTCCACAATGGACTTGTAGCTGTCAAAACAAGGACAGGGAAAGAAATTTGAGCATTTTTTTTGGTCTTGTGTCAATACAACACTTTATTACCACTTGTCAAGTCTTGGCAATAAACAACACACAGTTTTTGAGTCGAGTGTGAGAAAAATTATAGATATTCATAGCAGAAAGGCAAAGACACAGACACCACTATCCCATAATCCATTGTGCTCCTTTCAATCTAGACTCATCAATTCCAGTGAAACATAATGAAACTACACTGTCTCTCTATGGTAGCTGGTCATCTATTATGAGCAGAAATATAGATTTAACTAATACAATAATAAGTTCCAAAGAGAAAGACATTAACCACTAACCCTGAGGACTACAGGAAGCTCCAAAAGACATCCACCCTCACTAGAACACTGAGAAAAAACACAGCTTGTGTACACACTATAGGATATTGTGCCTGCAGCAGTTCACATGACATGTGTGTGTGCCTGCAGTGCGCTCATGTTATTTCCTGTGATTTGCATTTTGAAAAGTGTAAAACCCACCAACAACCACAGCACTCCCATGACAAGGAGCTCACAGAGTTAGAGCTCACATGATATCATCCTCTCCCTCAATTTACCTCAGGAGCAGAGGTACCGATTACATTTTGGAGGGCAGGTTTGGTAACAAAATCATGTGGGTGTAAACAACAGATAAAATGTTCTGACAAAGCCCAGGGTTGTGATATCCAACTGATGCCAGGTGGGAAAGCATCTGATTTTTGTTTTGAAAGCTGGAACAATGAAACTGATGAGGAACCTATGGAATAAGGATGAGGATTAAATGACACCTGAGCTCTGAAAAGGCTTTGAGAGCAGAGTTATTGTGGCAGTATGTCAGGAATGTGCAAGATTAGGTGTGGATTTCTGTTTCCAATAACATAATAGAAAGAACAGCCCTAAGAAATTAAAGCGTCTCCTGAGATGAAAAATTCCTCTCTGATTCAAGGATGTGACAGCTGGCTGCTTTTACCTGTCTTCTTTATTGATCTGGTCTCCGAAGCCCACGGTGTTGACGACAGTGAGCTTGAGGCGCACGTTGCTCTCCTGGAGTTCATAGGTGTTGGATTTGAGCGTGACTCCGGGCTGGTTGTGCTGAGTGGGCTCACCCTCAAACTTGGTGTTGAACAGCGTGTCCATCAGAGTGGACTTTCCCAGACCTGTCTCACCTTCACAACACACAGCAAAGGCATCATGCTACTGAGATCTTGAGTTTACTACTGATAACAATCTAATAAAATGAGAGTAGATTAGAAGAGACAAACTGAAGCTGCTTAAAACAAAATAAATCATGTTTAAAAAAAAGCTTAAAGCCACAAAAACAGCAGATGTAGCTGCTCAGTGATGTATTCTGACATCCATTTACTGTTCGAGGCTGTTAGATGACTCAGATACAGAGCTCCCTCTGTAAGAAAATCTATTTTTATTCATCACGGCCAGGCCAACACTCTAAGCACATTATCCCATTTTTGCAGCCTATCTTACTCTGCTTCAAATTTCCAATTTATCTCTTAAAATCTAATGAACAGAGGCACAGAGAGTCCTACTGCTTGTTTTTGAGCAAAGTTCAGGTCACTACCAGGAAGTTGCTCTAGCTCATGGCAATTTGGCATCTTGTTTAGAACAACTGGAAAGAACAATATAGACTAATGTGTGTAAAGTAAAGATTTTAAAAAATAATACTAATGAATTCATGAACAAAATACATTCAGCTTCACACTTGTGTTTCCCCTCTTGGAATTTTAAACCACAGCCAAAGATGAGAAAAAACAAAGATCACATGTCTTTGCCTCAAGTGATGCTTACACTACCGTGAAATGTTGTACTTGTGAATCGCACAACAACATTTACAGCTTACAATTTACAACAAAGTCTATTGTTTGTCTCCTGCATAATCTTTGCTTCTAAAATGTGAATAGGATTTTCCAATGTTCACAAGAAATAAAAGCACTGTTTCAAAACTACTGCTGGCCTTCTCCATCTTCTACTCCTACCAAATATAAATAGACTATACTATGGACAACATAGTGATGAACTTTTCAGCTTGGAGGTAAGTCAAAACCAGCGCTTTATAAATGTTTACCAGCCATCTCCTAACATTTAAATGTTTAGACAGTATTGGCTCGCAACGGAGTTAAGTAACAAGATCTATAAAATGCAAATTTAAAAAAAAACCCACAAAAAAATAGTTGGTATGCGTGGTCTTACAGAAACATAAATTGTCTACATTTGCCCTGTGTTGTAACAAGGAGTATATACTAAACACTAGGGTACAATAATATCATCAAATTAGATCAGCAAAACATCAAGCAAAAATGCAGAGGTTAGTCATGTCTCAAAAAATTCAGTTTATCATTGAGGGAACATCTGATTTCTATGATGACTGAGGTTGATTGTCCATTATGTTCCAGTATTTATGGTGCTGTGAACCTGGAGATACAGTTTTTCTAATGGATTGTGGGAGAGAGGGATAAGTGAATTTAGGAATTTCAAATGTTCTGGAAACTGAAACTAAGGAAAACACAGAATATTTCCAAACAAACTGTAGATGAAGAACACTGCACAGTAATTGGTTATACATTTGTATTACTTTCTGGACATTTAATGTGCTCCTGGAAGGAAAACATATGGAATAGATATTTACAGATTTCAATTAAAGAGAAATATTACACCTCTTTAAAACTTACATAATTCAAAGTGAACATTATTGGAAATGAGTGTATGTGAGTGAAAAATTTCAGAATATGCTGACACTGATACAACTTGTTTAGTCATTATCAAACATACAGGGCAACATGCCTCACTGCCCATGCATCATTTCTTATATATACTGTATTATATAATTTTATATAAGATGAACGGTCATGATGATGAAAAATGTCAAACTAAAATTAAACGACCTGAAGACATTTCTGAGACACCAATCAGATGAGCATCACATTCATCATAGTAACCAATACTGACTGGACAAAAGGAATCTAAGAGAGTCAAACATTAAACTGGTTTGTATCTTGTAGTAAAGATTCACTGAAGCAAATACATTGTGTTTTTGCCTGAGGACAGAAAGAAGAAAAGCATGTTCATGCATGATACACTTACCAACACAGAGGATGTTGAAGCAGAAGCCGTGGTTGACAGACTTGTTGACCAGCTGGTCAGGCATGCTGTCAAAGCCGACATGGCCTGCCAGAGGGACGGCGCGAGCTCCTTCACCCTAAAAACAAAAGCAATCATCATATAAATACATATAAACTACTGAACACCTTAAGCATTGATAGGCTTGGTTAAAGCACTTGCTACGCTCTCATGTCAGGATTCCCTCTAACGTGCAAAATATGTATCACAGTAACTGCTGTTCTGTGGATAACATTTATTACCAAGTAACAGTTACTTTCCCCCATGTTTCCTATGTGCGATCATGTTCGTTGTCACTGCTGACTTCAGGTGCAGCTTGCTTCCTGTTTCCTGAGCAGTGACTTTCTTCCCACAGTCGAGACAGTTAGAACCCACATGTACATATATGGATAGATATTGCTGTTCACAAAAAGCAATTGTAAAAACACAAAAAAGAGCTTCGAGAACTGGTAAATAATTTAAAATAATTGGCTACATTGGAATTATAAAAATGACAAAATAAGAGGCTAAGACACCATTTAATTATAGTCAGCACTGAGTTTCCTTGCTGCCACTTGGACTTGAACCTTTAAATTCTCTATTTTGGGCAAGCTGCACTTCCACTTAGTCTATTACACTGTTTGTCTATCCCTGGACCAGCGTGTCACTAAACACCTCAGTGTAAAAGCACTGTTGTTACATGTGTGTGGGGGCGTATGTGTGGTGGTGGCGGTGAGCATCTCGATGTGAATCTCATTTTTGCAACCTACGTCTACATTATGAGGTGCAGGAAAGCAAAGAATTTAGATTATATGGCAAAAGCAAGAGCTTTCAACCAGCTAAACCTCAAACAACCGGCCATTATGTGGCTTAACATAACACAGTGTTGCTGCCCAATGTGGCAAAGGCTTTGAGAGAGAAAAATATCCTGTTTGAGGGTCAATTTAAAATAACTGCTGATGGTAGTAAACAGTTGTGGATTATTTGGATGGTTGAGATTGGGTTTAAACAGCTGGGGGTAATATGACTGGACAAACAGCTTATATACTCTTCAGCTGCAAGTGCAACATTCCTGAGACCATTCCTGCTTTTCAGGACAATCACAGCCAAACTACACACAGAGGGTTTTCATTCATTTTGGGCCGCAAAGGGATATCAAACTGCACAACCTTGCTATTCTAAGCGCTCCCTCTGGGTTTAGTGGCTTCCTTTCTCCCTTCCAAACAAAAACCAGTCAAAACTTAACACAGGCTTTTCCACATGTAATGCCTAAAACCAGCTACAATCCATTCAGTTCTTATTTTGTGTGCAGTTCAGACAACGCCCGACTGAAAGTTAACGGGACTTACATGAAACAACATAACGGAAATGAGTGAGCACCGTAGCTGTGCTGAAATGGGGGCGTTGAGAATGAATGGCCTACCGATGGCTCTATTATAGGTTATTGATTTAACATGAGTTAATACAATCTGCTACTACCTTGGATTTAGAATATCTTAACCCACAAATATTAAACATCTGGGATAATTTAGCTAGCGATGCCAATACGGGAATTCCGGAGGCGGTAGCACATGAAAATGCCAGAATGAAAAAAAATATTTCAACAAAAACCTACGACTGAGAAGTGTTGGGCCTTCATTTAAAATCAGCTGCCTATGAGGATTATGGACCGTGTAATCGGATTTCTAATAGCTATAGTTATAATTGATCTAGTTTAGCTATGGTACACTGAATTTGGGATGGAATAGCTAGTGAAAGCCACAAAAAGCGGGTGGTATATAGCTACCCCCACATTACACCCTCTCTTACGAACCCTAAAAATGCAATGAATACATACATTTAAAAATTTAAGACGTGTGTGATGACAGAGATAAAGGCATCCCAGAGTAAAACAGGCTACTCACCGCTTGCCTTGCTATCTCAGTTGACGCCATGGTGGTAGCTGTTAGCTGGAGGACGAAACCTCTGCTGCTCTGTGTTTAGCAAAGGAAGCTGCCGCACCGTGAACGTTACACCGAGAGATGGCCTAGTAGGAATGTACCACTACCAAAGGCGTTTTTTAATGCTGTTTTAGTACTGTTATCACAGTTCTCACAACTAGCTTTTCTCAGCCATTACAATTAGAATTTTGTTTGTTATTGTGTTTTGTAAATGTTCTTTTAAATAGTTAGATTGAACAAGCATTATCGTAAAGGTTCCCCCTACAAGATGCCTTTGTAGTTCCGTCTGGGGGAACGGCAGTGAACCGTACAGTGAACTGCAGTCAATGAACGTTACAAATGAGGAAGATAAATTAGCAGATGTGACAAAATCACGGGACAATGGCTATAAAAGCAACTTACGTTTGCCTTAATATGACTCAGGTGCGTTTATACACATATATATGACCTCCCCAAAAAAGAACAAGAAGGGCTAACCGTAGTAATTAATACATTTATAAATACAAATGCTTCTAAAATCGTAAAAAAAAAAAACGTGGAAAGTAATTTCATACATTTATACAATAGGTAAATATTTAAATTGACAATGTTTTTGTTAAATGTGCTAAAAAATGGTGAAGTGATATTAACGTGATAGAAGTATCTTTTTAAGGAACGCCCATTTAGGTCACATGTGCTATATCGACCAATTGTAAGAAGGCAGTGAATTTAAAAAGGAGCCGCGATTCCTGCTTCACAGATTTGTATCATAACATCTTTTTGGGTTGAAATCAAGGCGCACCCGGTGGTGATTGACACGACAACCGAACGAGGTAATATTACCGTCCGCGTTAACGGCAGCAGTACGACGAAGTTACTGTTGCCTTTCATGGTAGTTCAGCTAATATCAGTACGTTTGCTAACTGTCAAAATTCAGCGAGCTAGCTAACTTCGGCAACATTTCGAAACCGTATCATGTTTAGCAACGTAACACCTAAACTGTTCCACTATAACTTATTCACCAGTAAAGTTAAGTACAACAGTAGTTTGGCAGGCTAATTTATTTTTTTTAACTTGAGTTAAAGCTAATTATAATGAAACCGAGCTGAGCCCTTGTTATGCTGCAATAAACAAGTAGCATCAGTTTCACACATACATGAGGATGCGTTGGAGTCAAGTCAGTAGGTCTCTCAAATGGTTTATGTTAATCAAATTACGATATTGCCAAAAGTTTAAAACCTCTTCAGTTGTAGGGCCTTTCCCCCCCTATCAGGTAGCTAACAGGCTGTCCTTGTTTTGACTTGGAATCTGGTTTAAAAAATACCCTGGGTGGTTGAGGGAGTCTGTAAATTCTGGAAGTCTGATGCAGGTTCATAAGCTGTGGTTGCAAGAGTTGAACAAGTTTTGTGTTAACTTAAACTAACAAATCCATGTAACAATTCTGTTCAAACTTGAAAATGTCTTAAAAGATATCTTTTATGGTGATTGTAATGTGTCACAGTAGTTAATATCTGCCTGTGTTTTCAGATAAAATGGCAAATATAATCTTTGCCGAGCGTGAAAATGCATGTCTCCATGCACCTACACTAAAGATGCGACAGCGGCTTCAGTCTGCTCCAGGTACAGAAATGCTCAACTTTGATCAACTTTTTCTTTAGCGCTATGTGGAAGTCCATATTAACGTTTTCTTTTCTCTCCAGAGAAACTCGTGAAATCTTCTATGACCCCCAAAGCCTTTGCCACCCCGCTGCCATCTGGTCGCAAGGCTTTTGGTGCTGTTAACAAAAAAGTTGCAACCCCTGCTGTAAATCCCCAAGAGAAGAAACTCCTAAACCCACAGGTTGGAATACACCAGATTGCAATCCTGTTTGCTCTCCAGCTCAACTGTATATGTACAAAGGCAATATTTTGTTCCCTGCAGGAAACCAAAGTAAAGCATGTTCATCAGACTAAAATGGAGGACTATCCAGAAATTGAGAAGTTCATCCCATATGACCCACTAGGTAATTCATACCTTCAGTAGTAACTTTCAGTTAAAAAACAAACAAAAAAAAAATCCTATTTATCTATCCTCAGATGCCCCTCAGGTACTGCTTTTAGTGAATTGACACTTTGCAGAAATGTGTTGTCCTCACTCACTTTCCCTCAAATGATTCACATCTTAAAACATGAGTTCTGATAATTTTTCCAGAGTTTGAGAAGTACAGCGTACCTGAGGACTTGATTCCCCTCAGTAGCTTTGCTCTTCCTGGACTGGCATGTGTCTCTCAAGCTCCACATCTGTGTGAGGAGGACATGGAAAAGCTTGATCCACTTCCAAGCCCATCACCTGTAAAGATTCCAAAACATTCAGGTATCAAGCTCTTATTAGGGCTGTGTTAACATTTATTTAAACCCATATTTAATGTATCAAATTGTTGAATGCGTTCAAGCTTGAATGTGACATATGGACTTTTGTCACAATATCATATTGTGATGTTTCTACAATCAAATTTTAAACTGGAATAGCCTGATAGGATGATTTGGTGTATAATCAAACCATACGTCTGAGAAGTCCATATACTGAATTATATAAAATCAAATGTAAAGGTCAGATTTTCAACATTTGTCTGCAATGTTTAGTTCCAAACCCTGATGGTGCAAATTTCTAAGGTTGGTTTACATATGATGTTACCTGAGTATCTTGCAGAATTTAGGTTTTCTACCTTGTTTGATACTTCTGTCATTGTTTCATACTACATTAAAGTTACAGCTATAAGCAGCAACTTGGTTTCTCCAGAAACGATGTCCTAGTTGCTGTTGATCCAGGCTTCAGAAGTTTTCACAGATCTGACTAAAATCATTATTCCTCACCAAAAAGCTGATTAGCACCATCTCTACTGTATTTCAAAAGATGGCTAAACGAAGAACCTCTAATGTACAAAAATTACCAGATTTATGTGGCATAAGAGTTCTAGTGATGTAAATGTAATCTTCAGATATCAGCATTGTTGAATTTACAAAGCAAGACTCCATAAATTACAACATAGCAGCTGTAATTGTAGCATTTGAGTCTGGAGCACAAGCTGAAAGCTGCCAGTATCATTAACTCCAGGTATCATTAACCTACAGTATCATTAACTTTACTGTATCTCCTCTTTCCAGATTACTGTTCGGAGCTGGATGCTTTTCTTCAAACACTTGATGAGCTGACTGTTGAGCTTCCACCAGATCCAGTTGTTGACTTTTAATGTTTTTTTTTCTTTTTTCTTTTTTCTCTCTATTTCCTATTTTAATAAAGTTGTGTTATTCATCCCTACGGTTTATTATCTTGATCACTTGATGATTGCTGACAGGCTGTAAAAGGTATCCGGGAGGCACACACTGTATCACTTCCTGCTTTTGAAGTCCATAAGTGGTCACATGTGAGGGATCCTCGCGATTGGGTTGTCTTTTCCTGAGATTAGAATGAACTTTGTCTCGGTTCCTCTTACAGTGGAAAGAGGAATCTGGTGGAGGCTGTAGCTCGGTATTTGGGTGTAAACTTACAACAGCAATTCGAGCGCTTCAACAGTTTACCAATGTTTTCATGGACTTAAACACTTAACTGGAGAACTGGTGTGTGCGCTTTAATACGTGAGTCGACATGCGCTTTGGATACAGAACAGGTGAGTCAAGTTGGCGAGGCGACAGGCTGACAAGACTGAAATGTAAACCTTAGTATTTAGAGATTGTGGGGCCAGAGAATAACTTGGATATGTTTCTTGGCGTCCTTTCAAAACGGGAACTATTACCTGAGCCTGTATATATATTTTTTTTAATACGTGCGTAAATACTTTAATACATTATTTTTCCTCCATGTCACAGGGAGTGAGCCCAGTAGCGCGGAGTTTATAATATGACATATCCTCGGGGTGTTGTCTAAATAAAAGGAAGTTGCCTTAAACTCCCTGCAGAGAAAGCCGAGCAGCAGCACCATGTACGAGAACAGATCGGATGATGCTGGATGTGGACCAGCTGTCACAGATCCCAACACCCACGGCGGCAGGGCGTCCAGACAGGGCACCGTTGTGGAGCGACTGTCGAGATATGGCATTCAGGTCATGCCCAGTGCCTCCCAGCGTAGGTCGCGGTTGCAGAGGCAGCAAGAAGTCAGTGAGAGCTCCTCAGCTGGAGGACCTCAGGGAGAGGCTCCGGAGAGAGCGTCGCTCACTCCCGCTATGCGTAAAAAGTACCTGAAGGAGCTGCTTTTGAGTAACCCGTCACACAGCGGTTTCAGCAGTGTGCTGTCCTCGCAAGCCTACAGCGTGTCTTCTGAGCAGGACACAGACTGGGCTCTGTACCCGATGGAGCACGCGTGGATGCTGTCTGCAGTGGAGGGTAACTATGACACCATCCTGGAGTTCATCTCCGAGGACCCCCATCTATTAACCAGGAGGGATTTCATCAGCGGATACTCGGTCTTACATTGGCTGGCCAAGAGAGGACAAGACGAGTCCCTGCTCAAACTTTTGCGGTACGCAGAGAGTGCGGGCATCCCCGTGAACGTGAACCTGCGGGGCAGCGGTGGGTTCACGCCGCTGCACGTCGCCAGCATGCACGGCCAGTACATGGTCATCAAGCTGCTGGTCGGAGCTTTCGGTGCCAACGTCGACGCCATGGACTACAATGGAAAGAGAGCCTGGCAGTATCTGAGGGGAGACGCCCCGCTGGAGATGAAGGAGCTGCTGGGGACCTGGGATGATGAGCACAGCATCGGGGGTGCGCACAATGTCAACAGGAATGTCAACAACAACTGCGCTGGCGCAATGAACTCGTGCGCGTGTGACGAGGTCGATGGTGAAGAGACAGAAGAAGTGAAAGACTTTGACCGGACTAAGAGGGAGGCCTGGGGATTTGGGTCTTTAAGAAAGCTGCTACCCTCCTTCTCATTTCTTGGCAGCAGAACCTGAGTGGCTATGATGACACAGGCCTTCAAATATGTGCATTATGTCTTTTTTCAGTTCTGTGGTCTCAAGGGTCTTATTCCTCCCCATGTCAGTGTGCTTGTAATCCTGGAAACAAGAAATCTGACAGGCAGTGAGAATGTCTCATTTTTCCAGTGTGAATCAGCCAGTTTTTCTTCCTTCTTTGAGGGCTTTGTTCTTTCCAGACAAAAACAGCCAAGTGCGATTTAAAGAAACTCATTTCTAATGAGTGATAGATTAATAGTGAGAACTATAAGGTTAAAAACTACTTTTCCCCCCAGTGTTTAGTCTGTCAAATTCTTACGTTAACCTTCAAATCAAATAATCCAGTCTTCACATAAACTAGGACAAGGGTCACTTAGTACATACTGTTGGCTCATGAAGCTGCTCTCAGTGGAACATCCAAGTCATTAGGTGACATGAATACTACTCACTACGTCACTGAACCTAATAAAAAGCACTGTTTTCTTGGTGTATGCCACTGACTCATTTGTGCTGTTGTCAACTTCAATATTATGGATTGCTTGCATAGCAGCTTTTCCCCCTCAGTTTGAGCACTTTAAGTAAACATCTCATGGTTTCTCTTGCAGCTGGAGTCACCCTCTTGAATAGCTCTGCTGTATTTGGCCCAAGCAACAAAGTCTGACCTCTCATCAAACTGGAAATAAATACAATCTTCATGAAACAGTAATTCAGAAGTGTTTGCTGTGTGGTCAAACTGAAATCCCCTTCAGTGGGAGTGCTTTTTAGTGTCGAGCTGAGTCAGCACAGCCCCTCCCCATGTGGCGTTGGGTTTTCCTCAGAAAACAGTCTGTAAATAGACTGTTCAGATACAGTTTGAGGGAAAAGAAAAAAAAACAAAAAACTGTACAGCTACATTTTCAAGTTTGATCACAGATCTTTTATTGTCAAACATGAGCATAACCAGAGTATCTGTACAAAACGACTGCTGCTCCAGATAACACGGCTCCCTCCCTGCAGTCAGGCCCAGCAGCTGGAGGTCCTGGCAGATGTTGGGATGGAGGGACGCTGGGATCCACAGACCCTCATGTTTACAGGCCGAGCTTGGTCCTCCTCCAGTGTCTCCTCTTGGAGTTGTACCTGAGATGAAACAAAACAGGTCAGGTGAAAACAGTGAGACTCATGATGGCTACAAAAACAGACTGGATAGAGTTTCATTACAAACATCTCCTCTGTACAACAGAACAAGGCTAAACTATTATTTATCTTTCTTTGACCTTCCTATAAAAACTACAAAAACAGACCTTTTTTCTGCAAAAAAAAAAAAAAAAATGGGTGTAGTTGATGTTTTAATATTGTGCAGCCTGGCTCACTTCATGGAAATGAGCTACTGCTTTCAAAATTTACATCACCTGTACTTTTCCTGCTACAAGATCAAATGTCTGTCTGCAGATAGGTCAGCAGCTCAGTAATTCATTTATTTGCAGGCAACTTCAAGGTGATACTCGAACTACAAAGCATACTGACATTCCTGAGTGGAACTAAATGCTGCACCATTCACCAAGAAGGATCAATTTATTGTGACACACATAAGCACCAAGATGAGATCAAGGTGAAATTGCACATCTTGTCACAACATTTGAGGTGGCCAATCACTGTTAAGCATCATAAACAGGACAGTTTTAAATAACCGCTTGCAGTCTTATCAACCACTTCTGTGGTTTGTTGGCTGTACAAGCGTTGCAATCAAGTTTGATTAAAGTGGTGAGTACTTTGATAACAGAAACAGAGCCATTAGGAAATAAACCTCTCATAACTGAGATGTGAAAAACTTTATGTGAAGACATTCTAAGAAGTTCCCTGGAGTTTGTCTGATTTATTCAATAGTATAGAGCGATGTCATTAATCCCACCCAACATATTCAAACAAGGAGACATGAAGATGAAGGGTATGTAGAAGACTTCAGCTGAAAGTATGCAAATTCTGTTGATGCTGATGGTTTCAGCTGCCTCTAATTGACCAAGCACCATGTTACGAGTGACTTAGTGAAGAAAAATGCTTAAGAATCTTGTTATAATTCCCCTTTGAAGAAACCATTAGTGCTATTATCACTACAGCAATCATGAGAATTGTTCTAAACAACATCAATTACACAAACTGAACAGCAGCAGGAAAACACTTTAAGAAAACAATGCAGTGTTCGGCTACAGAGCTTCCTCATCACCAGCACAGTGAACAGGAGTATGAGCTCTACAGCAGAAACATGCTCTCAGCAGGGTTAATGACAGCACTCTACTGCAACTGAGTGCTGCAATTGCAGACCTGCTTTACATGACCTGAACTTCCTGCATTAGTCAACCACCTGGACCTCTCTGCACTTACTGATACTGTTGACAGCACAAAAATGAAATGCATTTTAAGACCTTCATAATAAGATTGAGCCATTCTCTACACCATAGGAGACTTATTTTCCTGAGCGCACACAGAAAATAAACTGCAAAAACTTTCTGTAGCATTTAATCATATAAGTTTATAACTTCAATAAACTCAGGTCTCTTAATCACTTGAATGTAGTACAATACACCAGCAAAACAACCCAAGCCCTTTAAAGCGCAGTTTATGTCTGTATAGATACAGAACATAATGGATTTCATGAAGGTACAATTACAGTGCATCTTGATAACTAGCAGATAAATGTATGAAAGTGAGTGAATACATTTAGCATTAACTGGAACTAGAGTGACTTAATTTGTAAATATCAAATGTAATTCACAGCATCTAACCTCTACAGTGTTAGAAAAGTCATCAGCTGCTTATATGCATTTCTCTTGTTTTTAATTTATGTCTGGTGGTGAATTGTCTCGCATCTTCCCCACCATTGACTGAATATTAAACCCTATAGGAAAGCTGAGACGTGTTGATGTAGACCAGCAACTTCAACTGGGTGCCCAACTAGCGTAATTTAAGAGAATTGCAGGTACTTCAATAACTCCCACACACGTTGACAATTGTCTACCCTGAATACTTTAAGTGCAGAGCATCCTCGCCTTATATAATGATCAGTGCAGCAGGAACAGTTGTTTTAAACTCACCTGATCTTGTTTCCGGTCTTCATTCTGATCCACTGAGGAATCGGCCTGTTCTGTTTCTGCTTCTTAGCGAGGAAGCGCTTGATCCTGAAAGTCTTGTGGGACGACTGCAAACAGTAGAAAGCACCAGGTCAACACTAACGCATGGGTCCAGTGTTAAGCTGGATAGTAAAATGATGTGTCCGGAGTATTCACAGAGCTACAGTGGACCAGTTAACACCTGTGGTGGAAGTTTTAAGCTAACATGCGCTGCAGTACGGAGACGGTACCGGCTAGCATAGCTGAGCAGGTTTAATATTCTTCTATTTATTTCTAACTGACAACATACATATGTTTAATGTATGACTAAGGTGTACATTAATCACCCAACGTGTCGGAATGTCTTTAAATACAAGGATGACATGGATATTTAAAGATTTCGTATTTACCATTATGTCCACAGTCCTTTCCCCACTATGGCGGTGGTCGAAGAGAAAGAAGGAAGTGACATCACGGCTTTTATCCAATAAGCGTCCACAAAACAGGTCTTTCTTCTGTGAACAGCGACACCTAGTGAACAGTGGAGAGTTGTCGATTAGATGCAACCATAGACTATGGACACAACACACAGGCTCTTACTACAGGGTGAGTGTTTTACAAAAAATATAGTAAACAACCTCCAAGACTGGCCAGTAAAAGACAGAAAGAGCCAGAACACAGGATAGCAAAACAGTGAAGTATAATTAGAGTTCTTGGAACACGGATTCAGTTTATTCCCAAATTCAGTGATTTTCCACAGCAGTTATACTACTTTTCACAGTCACAACCTCAGATTTCAACATGGAAATCAAATCAAATCAAGTTTTATTTTTCATATACACAGTACAATGCACTATGAGATGTTTTATGTACTTGTAACGGCCCTTGATGATTCACTCAACCAAGCAAACCACCCTCCTAAGAGCCAGAAAGGCCTGTTTGGTTCAGCTGCCCATCCAGGTGGTACTGCTGCCTGACAGGATGCTCTCTGTGGTACAGGTGTAAAAGTTTCAAAGCATCCTGACGGGGAGCTTAAAGTCTCACAGACGTCTGAGGTGATACAGCTTCTGACGGCCTTCGTTGTGATCAATATTAAAGGTAGTTGAACATTTTATTTGTATCGTTTAAAACGGTCAAGAACAGGATTTAGTGATAACCTTTGCTGTAGTGATCATGATCAGATGAACTGATGAACTGCTTCAGGGGAGCTTGGGACAAAAACTTGTCGTTGTGCTCTTACTGACCTCCACTTCAGATGGCAGTTTTATTATGTACTTGGGTTCCTGCACACTAAAACCGAATGTATTATCATAATTAATCAACAGCTTGATAGGTAACAAGTTATTGTAGTGATTTTTTAAAGCAAATAGCTTCAAGTTCACTGAATTATCTTCTGAAATGTGAAGATTTACTGGATTCATACATTTGTATGCTAAGCAAACTCAACATATTCTAGTTTTTGGTTGTTGATCAAATAATAAAGTGACGTGAATATGTTTTCTGTCAAGATTCTTGGACATTAAGGTCTTTGGTTTTAAAAGTAGAATTAAACCAGTGGTACTTGGGTGATCTTAATATGTTGCTTTTCATTATTTTCTAACAGGGAAAGAATTGAGTACTCATCAGACTTGATGACTTCTAAAAAAATCTGTGATTATTCAAATTACATGCATTTTACAAAGTTAATGAACTTCCTGTGTTATACTCAATAGAAGTGTACAAGCATCTATCCTGGAAAATATGATTTTCTAACTCTATAGGATATACATTGAAAGGGAACAGCAGGACATTTTCCTACATATGATCTTTTTCACATAGACATAAAGAATTTCTTAACCATGAGTTTTTCTCAGTTCAAACAAAAATTTTAGACTGATTTAAAAAACAAAAAAACAAAAAAAAAAACAACAACAACAACAAAACAATGGGACTTTCTGGGAGAAAGAATTATATCTTATAGCTCAAACCTCCTAAGTTTAAAACCCTCTATGGTAACCATGTGTAAACCATGAGTGAGTTTTCGTGGACAAAAAAAACAAACAAAACACGTACATATTTTGTAAAGCTCTTTTATTTCCATTCAAAAGTGGCAACTGTATGTTAGCATCATCAGCAGTGAGACGTCTTCATGCTACATTCAGTTTAGTGCATCACAGATGATGGTTTAAGGAGAGTTTCAGATTAGAAAAGTGGGAAGGCCACAGTTTGGTCACTCTGATAATTTGACTTTTCCATCAGAAATCTGCATGCAGGCGTGATGGCTGTCACAAGGCAGTATAGTTACAAATGGCTATATCTCCTCTGTCGCTGTCATGGAAGAATGAACAGAATAAATGATCCCTGACCAGGTAAGTAAATATTATGTCCTTTAGTATAAGCTGCACATCTATTTTAGAGCAACAGAGCATGAAAAGGTTTTGCACATACATGTAGATTGTTTAGGCAGAGTAAGAAGTCATTTCCATGTGTACACTTCAAACTGAAAATGGTGTTACTACGACAGAAATCTCGTAGAAACTAAACTGTAGAGATTGGCAATGTAGACATGTTGAATGATGGGAAGTCAGTTTATAACTCCAAAGTGGGATTTGTGAATAAGTTGAAAGCTAATGTTTAAAGAGCGTACAACACTTTTCCACCAGAGATATACTGAAGTAAGGTCACTTTGAGTTCACGTGGTCCAAGAAAAGCTTTGGCTTCACCTGATGTGCCCTTACAGCCAAGCTTGTTCCAAGTGTTACTGTTACCTCTCCTGACAAATAAAACTAAAGAGGGCCACATTCAGGCACTAAGAGGCTCTACAATCCCACCTCTGCCTCTGAGACTGGGAGAGCCAGATGCAGCCCTGCGTGAACTTCAGTGCACGTGGCCCCAAGACGCCACATTGCTGCTCTGAACCTCACAGGCCTGTTTCCTCTCTCCTCACCAAACTCAAAATACCACAAAGGGAAATCTGCTCAGTCGTCTCCTTTCTCAGCCGCTTTCTTAGACTCGGTATCCGGCTTCCGGTCAGCAGAGTTGGATTCAGCTCCTCCCCCTGCACCTCGGTTGCGGCTCCTCACGCCTGGCTGGTACAGCTGAATAGCAGGCCGGTCCTGATGCAACCAAACATCCTTCTCAGACACACACTTACACACAACTGTAAAAAACCAAGCTGATGATTTCAGAGCCAAGAGTTTTTACCTTATTTCTTAGCCGCTCTCTTTTACCACTCTCCTCCTTCTTGTTGTCTCTGGCGGGCTTCTCTGGCCTCTCAGAGTGAGGGGAGTCTGCCATGTTTTCACCCCTCTTCTTCTCCAAGGCTTTATCTTTTTTACCCTCATCCTCCCTCTTCTTGTAGGAGTTCTCTCCATCCTGCCGCTCTCTCCTCCTGCGCCGATCCTCATCTTGTCGCCTGATGCGCTCCTTCTCTCTCTGCCGTCGTTCCTTCTCCCGCTCACGTTCGCGCTCCCTGTCTCGATCTCCGTCACGCTCCCTGAACTCCTTTCGCCCATCGTCATCCCCTCTGTGTGTAAAGTTTAAATCCTGTTTAGGTATTCTGTTCAAAGTGAACAATGCGACTGCAAAGAAATGAGTGAAACAACTGACTTCCTTCCTCGATCCTCCTTGTTTTCAATGTTCAGACGCCTCCTGTGATCGGCACTGCCCATGGATCTCTCCTCTTTGTTTAGCTTCTCTGGTTTCTTGGGCTTTTCCTTGGGCTTCTCAAAATCAGCATCATCACCTCTGTCCGGCTTCTTCAGGAGCTATACAGTTAAACACAAAGACAAAAATCATAATGAGATACTGCAAATTACCCACAGCTTTAAACTACTTCATTCCACTGCAGCAAACACCTTAATTTTTGGTTCTTCTTTAACTTGGTCCTTGTCTTTCTCCAGCGGTTTCTCAAGTCTTTTCATCTTTTCAGCCTCTTTGCGTTTCCTCCTCTCCTCCTCCCTCCACTTGCGGCGCTCCTCATCTCGCAGACGCTTGCGCTCAAGTTCCCTCCTTCTTCTCTCTTCTTTCTTTTCCTCCCTGATTCTCTGAATAGCAGTGAAACAGACTGTGTGAGGTCAGCTTCCACTATGCAACCAAACATACACACACACCACACTATAATTATTTACCTGCTTATTCTTCAGAAAATCCAGCAGCGGAGTTGTTTTTTTACCTTGAAGGAAGAAAGGAGTTTGTTAAAATTATGCCTCTGGTAGAGTAGCCATTTATAATCATGTACACCGAGGTTTGGGTTGTACCTTTCAAATTAGCTGACAGTTTACATACCTCCAAGTTCCTTTGATTTTGCCTCAATCTCCTCCAACAAAGTCTCAGGTGTAGATGTTAACTTCTCTTCATCCCCATTGTAATGTTCAAGGAACTTCTTGTAATCAGGATCTGAAAGTAACATACAAAATGCAATCACTATATTACAATAAATATATTAAAATAAAGTAGAGCATGTTCAGACAAACCAATGAGCTCCAAAAAAAATTATAATAACCATACATATAGCAAATTTTGGTAGTTAGTTAGACATGTATGCTAAGAAATACCTACTGAACTGAACCAACATCTAATCTCACGTTTCCATCACATATAGCAGATAATAGTAGGAGTCTTTACCTTCAGTAATTGTCCCACACTTTGCATCCTTTTTCTTATTTCTTTTCTTGGAAGTCTTTTGAAAAGGTGCAAACTCCACAATGGCAGGATACTCCTGACCTGTTTAAAAACAATATGGAGACAAGCGTGAATCCAGTCCATAAAATCCCCATATTTGCCCTTTTAACTCTAATTTCATGCTCTGCCTACCTCTGTTGTCAATGAATACATATCCATCAAATCGATCTCTGAAGAGAACTATGTCTTCTTGATTTCTGAAATTTATATATGCCCTTGCGAAGAGGTGAGGATAGAGGCTGAAAAGACGAAACACTCGTGTTAGATAAAAGCTGGAAAGGTTATAATTATAGTACATAATTAATGTGTCTTTATCGTCACTTCCACAATATGTCGAAAACATACAGCGGTGGAAAATATTGTTCCACCTTGTCCCATTTGCTGTATATACAGTGGTGTAAAAAAGTTTTGCGGACACCCGTAAAATGTTACACAAGCTCATTATTATTATTATCATGAAATATATGTAGAAAAATCTTTTTTGTGTTTCAAAATGTATCACTGCATTAGACAGACACATACAAATAAAAATTATATATTTTTTGTTCGTTTACAAGAAAAACTAACACACTATATTCTTGACGGTTTCAATATGTCACTTCTCAATATTGTCAATAGAGTCAATAAATAACAGTGAATGTGTCTAAATGTGAACAAAAAAATACATAAACCATCATCAAATTAATGATGATGCCCTTGGATGCCCAGATGTTGGTTTGCCTTCCAAGCTGTTGGTTCGTCTGCACTTCTGCAGAGTGTATCCAACCGTTGAAGGACTGAATCTGAACTTCCTAGCTATCTGGCAGCAGCTGTACCCTTCCTGGCTGAGAATTTGTATCTTCAGGCATGTTTCCTGGTGTGTTAGGTTCATTGTTTTAGCCATTTTTTTTTATACAGACACGAAGCACAGCAACAAGAATTGTGTCTTTTACTAAAAAGTACGACCTTTATTAATAGATCACGGGTACCAAAATGAACCACTACTCAAAATTTTCTATGTTTTTATAGCACCAAACAATTTTAAGTTTTTAATGGCTTTTTTTTAGGATTTGTTTAGTAGTTTGGCTGTGACTCTACAAAAAGAAATTTGCAAATTTTTCCATCACTGTATATAAGATGGAATAACTAACAAACAATAACAGACAGCAACTAGAGCGAGAGAGAAAAATACAATAATATACACTAACAAAACAGAATTATAAGGATATCAAAATGTAACAGTATGGAAGGTATGACTGCACAGAATTTATATATATAAATTGTGTAAATAAATACACTGTATGATATGAATTTAGATGCAAAAGAATATTGCTGTGCAGAATCGTATAATTAAAATATGCATTATAGTGCAGATACTCGTGCACGAGTGTCATACAATCTGAGGTCAATAGCTACTTCACCTTGTGTCGTTAGAGAAAAACTCCAGGTAGTCCACCTCTGGGAGAGGCTGCAGTTGCTCCTCCAACTCCTCTTTGGTCAGACTTGGAGGTAATCGCCTGATCACAATCTAGGACCAGATTGTTGACAGTTTTACCCTTACACAGTGTTTGGATCAATTTTGACCAGCTTTGACATTTGTCATTTAGGGCAATAAAAACGTCCTAAAGGTCATCTTCTTTCAGCCTGAAATCTGCTGACTTTTGCTATGTGACCCAAAATACACAAAAAAAATCAAATAGTGATGAATATTATACTTTCTTACAGGTGCTACAAATTGTGCTACATTGAGGCAGGTTCGGGTCAAATTTGACCATTACTTGTGGGACAAATCAAGATCAACATGATGGTTTTAGGGAAACTGAAAATATAATTTAAGGACTAATCACTCATTTACTAATGTCAGATAGGCTAGAGATACATACTAAATAGATGTGAAGTTAAAAAGCTTATAGACTCTTATTATGACCCGAACTATATTGTGAAGGCATCAAACATGAGCAATTGTAAAGGGAAACAGCGGGTAACAGTTGGTTGATTTTGACTTAAAGCTGGGGATAGTGAAGTGTCACTTTGATGTTTGTATACAATTTACAAAGTAGACTACACGTTAGGTCTGACTAAACATAGCAAGAACAAACATGCTGTTATATTATGAAACTATCTCTGTCCATAACTGACGACTTTTAGCAGCATTAGCTAACGTAGCTAGCAAGTTTTACCTTTGTCATGGCCTCCTTCTTTTCCTTGGACTTCTCCGTCTTTTCTCCATCTTCACACCGTATCTCCACCTTTCTCTCCTTCGGTCGAGTGTTTTCTTTGTCTTCCTTCATGATTGAAAAGCTACTGTGGACTTCGCCTGAATCTCATCTCTCGCAGCAGACTTGTTTACTTTTCTTAGCAAGTTAGCCGGTTAGTAGCAAACGAAGTAACCGTAACTTCCCCCTGATGGCTGGAGCTGCAGTTCACAGACACCACCAGAGGGAGGCGCTATGATAAAAAACAAATACACACCGTCTAATTAGTGTTATTATTAAAGTGTATTTGTTTAAATTTATACTTTATTTATACTTTTTTCTTCTGTGTGTCATGAGTGGAAATATTTTAGTTCGATGCTTTCTGAAACAACGTAGTAATAACTGAAGCTAAACGGAGTATCCGCTTTTCAACAAGCAGTCAAAATAAAAGCTCGTAAAAGTGAGTCCCTCAAACAAAATGAGAACAATATTTAAATTAAATGTCAATTAGGCGTAGAAACAATAGAGGACTTTTGCAAGTATGTGAACACCAAGAGCCACAAAAAACTTATTCTAGCCTCTTTCATTGACTCCATTGTATTTATTGTTCATTTTTTTGTATAATTAAGAATTACCTTGTTTATACTTCCTATATGTTCTATTTATGTTACTTTTTATTTAATTATTTGTTATTCGTATTTATTTAAAACTAATTTATTTAAAAAAACAAAACCCCATCATGTTTGTGTATGTATTAATTTGATAACTTAATACAGTATTTTCTGTGATTTTAGATAGATAGATAGATAGATAGATAGATAGATAGATAGATAGATAGATAGATAGATGGATAGATGGATAGATATTTGTATTCCATATTTTCTAGGATGGTTTTATTTTGAAAACGCCTTCAGTAGGAAGTGTTGTGGAGGAACAGAGGTCGTCGGGACGGTCGACATCTTGTTAGCCTGTTAGCAAAATAATCTTTCTTAGTGGTTTTAGGGCAAGTTGGTTGCCCTCAGAGTTGTTTTGTTGACAGTGACACTCTAACATCATGTGGTATGAAATCCTGCCCAGTTTCGGCCTCATGACCGCGTGTCTGATCGTCCCGGGCATCGTCACCGGGTACATCCAAAAGTTCACCAACGGAGGGAAGGTGAGGGCTGTAGCTGATAGCCAACAACTACTCCGTGAACCTACCGTCAGTCTTTGCTATGTCCTTTAACACTCACTATGCAACACTCTGCTTCTTCCTGCAGGAGAAGAGAACCGCTCGGCTTCCGTGGCAGTGGTATATGATGCAGAGAGACAAGCGAATTTCAGGAACAGGACAGTACTACGATTCCAGGGTAAGCCTCAGCGTGTCACATATGAATGAACATTATGGTATGTAGTCATGCATATTCTCCAATGGACGCAATCGCTAATTCAATAATAGTCCATGAGTGAAACCTCTGTGGTTAAGTGCGAGGGCTCAGTGGTGACCTCTTAGGTCTGACACTGGGTGAAACTGAGTAACATCCTGGTAATCTGAGTTAATGTCAACCTAAAGCTAATTTCACTGCAACCATAAACATTACAGTCAGTTGGCATAGAATGACACAGTCCAAACACTGGGAGTGCGATAAGATGACAGAAGAACAATTTAAAGTTGAATAGACATCCACAAATGTTTTGCCATACACTCAGTTGATGTAGACCAGGGTTGCAGACCCCTGATGTAGACAGTAGATGTGGACATCATTTTGGTACAAAAAAAACTCCATAGATTTGTATATGAATACAGATGGTACACATGGATTATCAACTAATTATGAAAACTAGAGATTTTCTTGAAAGAAATAAAAAATATATATATATTGCTTCATAAGTCAAACCCAGGGTATCATGTGATATGTTTCTTATTCATTATGAATCAACTGCCCAACAGAAGTGACTATACACCTTTGGGATATGAAGCAAAATCATCTGTACATAGATTTTATCATATCAATATTAATGTTACAGCTGATTAAATTTAGGTATGACAAACACTACTGCACGTTACTGAAACATCAGTTTGCAGCTTGTCTTTTTTAATTGATGCACTCATCTTTGACAGGCTGAAGTTCTGATTATCTTTTTTTTCTCACCAGGGACTTGAGAACATCAAGTAATGATGAGGAATGTGGAGACCACGAAGAGAACAAAGTTCTTTGTTGTACATTAAAAGATTATACTTAACATTCGGTTGTTTATTTTTTCCGTCTTGTTCCGGCAGTTGTTCCTGTGATTAATTAAACTGTCCCACAGTGGAAATATCTTGAGGCTTCTTTTGTTGATTTCTACCACATGAGAGATGGAGGTTGAAACTAAATGTTTAACTCTTGTTTTTATGATGTCAGGTTTAAAGACCTTCAGGAATAATAAAAAGTTTGCTGACCAGACTGCGTTGTCATAAAGTTGTCATATCTTTTAATCTCTCTCTGACCTCTGATACAATAATACATACTAGCTGCAGTGTTATGAACTGCCATATATATGGTCAGTTCATTAACTATATGATCGATAGAAACAATCCATCGGTTCTGTGAAATACTAAAAATGGCTGCCTCTAAAATGTGAGCTACTTTCCTTTTAGTCAAATGAATCATCGCAGGTTGATACTTGATTACTTCTTTACAAAATACAATCATTGTTAATGAAAATAACCACAAACCCTGCTGAAATACTGTTATGTTCAAGCTATCACAGTACTAAACTTGGCAAAGTATTTAGTGGCTGCAGTGAGGTTTAGAAAAAGAAGGAACAATAGTTTTTTTCTACCTTCAAATGAGCACTTTATATGTTCCATAGACCGTTTATAGAATAGTTAATGTGATGTCACCTGTCGGTTTATGAAGTTGGTCAGAAGTTGGACATTTGAATGTGGTCATGTTGTTTTTTGAAGGAGGGTCACAAGTGATCATATTTGGATATGAAGGAAGTGGTGAGGAGGCCTGTCAAACTAACTAAGAACCCCTGTCTTTTTGCAGACGGATCAAACACATCACTGAGAAGAACAGTTGACCTTAGGTAATGACATCAGACAGACTGGTGAAAAAACGAATTGCATAGTTATTAAATGGCTCTTATAGCTATCAGCTTTTAAATTAAGCGAGAAGTTGTTTAAATGATGTGCTAATTAATAATAAAGACAAGAAAAATGGATACTTCACTCAAAAATACATCCTTTAATCAATTTTGCTGCTGATACAAAAAGTAAATCAGCATTGACTGCTGCCATATTGTTTACTTGACACTGAATGTTATTGTGCATGTGCAGCTATCAACACTCTTGAAAAAAACATATCTAGCAACAATAGTCGTCATTTAAATTTGTTGGCAACTATTTTTATTATTGATTTTTGTAGCCAGCATCTAGTGGCCATCTGTGGCATTACACTTTTTTTTTACACTTCTACATTGGCCTCTCTTTTGAAATCTAGTTGCTTCATTCATTTCTATATACAGTCTATGATACATTCATAGAAAGCAGGCCCTCTTTCATGGAAACTGCCATGTTCATCTACAGTAACTGAGAATGGACAAATTAAACTCTGGCTCCACAAACAGGATTTTGAGTTTTAACACTGAGTCAGCTTAATTCTGGTGGTGCCGTAACACCATTTGGGTTGCCAACCACTATGACACAGAAAAAAAACAACTTGTTTGCAGTTCATAAGTAAAGAAAGAAGAAAAGTTTCTACTACATAAAGCAACCGTTGCTTCTCATACATGTCTGGAATCGGAGGGTGCTATTTAAAAGCTCACTGCTGGATTCCACTAAATCCTATACACTGTTTCTTTAAAAACAAAATCTGAGAAGTTATGAAAATACAAACAGGCAAGCAGAAAAACATTTATGCAACATAGAAGTAGTGAGTTTTTCAGACGTTGCTTTAATATTTTTCACTTATGTGTAACTGCGAACATTCACCCCTTTATGCTCGAGTACAGACAGAAATATAAAAATTACAGATGGGCTCAATAGTGAGGACTTATTTACCACTGTCTTTAGGATATTTTAAAGAAATTTACAAGAGAAATGAAGAATGAACAACTGAATGAGTAAAAACGATGGAGAAATACTACAACTGAATACTTTGCACAGACTTTTCTTTACAAGTAAAATCCTCCAGACTGTACATTCCACTGAATCCTCTGAAATAAAACTTTAGGTCACCAGACAAAGAGTGAAGGTGCCCAATAACCCTCTGAAAGCCTTTACTTCTCCTCCTTGCCTTTGGTTTTCCTGTACACCATCTCTCTGAAACTCGACAGGATCTTGCTCTCTCTCTTCCTCCTCTCCTCCTGGTTGAAGGATGCCAGAGCTCTCTTTTCATCAGCGCTGTAGATCTGGTTTTCCTTTCTCAAACGCACAGCCTCCATACGGCGATGTCTGCAAGGTGAAAATGTGTCAGTGTTACAGAAAGAAAAGATGGACAGAGAGGGTCACAAACCCGAAGAATCATATGACCACATGACAGATTAAAGGTGCCTTAGTGTAGTTTAAATTTGGGACACAGATTTAAGTTGTTGAGGAATATTTCCCAAAGGCCAAGTCAATTCTAATTTGCTCAAAGAACTTTATGGAGTCAGTTTTAATTGTGCCACACAGACGTTACTGCACAACAGTGTTTAAATTACCCAAAAATGTGAAAACGGCTCATGAATTCCCAGATTGTTTTGTTTTTTGATAAAAGTGACAATTAAATTTGTTCTGTTTTCCATAGACCTATTCACCACTTGTTATAAAGGGCAAAATTACCATTGTCCTAATTTCAGTGAAGCTATCTGTGATTTGAAATTGAAGATTAATTTGCTCATTATCAACATAGATTAGTGGGGTCAGGGCTGCATCATACCGATATGTGCAATATCAGTAAATCCCACCACATAAATCAGATCCTGCAGATGACCTCACTTCTAAACACTGCATACCTGCTGCCACTCATGACGTAGCCAGACTTCTCAAAGTTTGCGATCTCTTCACTGGTCAGTCCAATCTCTCCTCTTCTCGGGATACGTTTACCAGCTTTCACGTACTCTGCCATCGCAGCACCTTCACCAGGCAGCAGGGCGTGACCAAAACTGGTGGACGATGAAAAGAAAATTAAAGAGTTACACATAAAAAAAAAAAAATCTACAGAAAGTGTCAAATAACCAGTCACTTTGGAAATAAAACAACTGTTGTGCTCTGTAATGTTAAAAGACCACAGCTGCATCTAACCTGTTCTCAATCGATCTGCTGATTGATCAAAACAAGATAATCCTGTTTTATATCTTGTTTTGCATTTGTAGCTTCCGCATATTTAGTTTTTCACTGTTGGACATCCAGGTGTGATCACACATATCTTGTCCACCATCTATCTTTAGTAGAGTTGTCTTTGTTAACAGTTTTCAGATGCTCAGTCTAATAACTTTTGTTGTCTTGCCTCATCAAACCATAGAAACCTGAAGGTATCATTACATTAGAACAAAACTAGTTTCTGATGAAGAAGGCTGGCTTCTTGTCACCTGTTGACTTTAGGAATCTTGGGTGTTTTCTCTCATTCCTGTGCAGTGTGAGTTTTTATAGTCACGTTTCTAATCGCAGATGAAAAGACTTACTCCAAAGGTCGGTCGTCCTGGGACATATGAGTGAGTGGAGCTTCGGGACCGACCAAGTGCTCATCCATGCAGGTTTTTTCCACCCACATCACCGTACTGGGATCCTCCTCTTCCTCTTCTGACTCTTCACTGCTGGAATCGCTGGATGCTTTACGGTTCTTCTTCGCCTTCTTCTTCTTGGACTTCTTAGACCTGACGGGAAAAGTGATGTCTGCTTAATCACAACACCCATTTCTACGTGAACGAAACTGGCACGTAGCTTTATTTTAGAACCTACTTTTTGCTCTTCTTTTTCTTCTTCTTCTTCTTTACTTCTTCTTCTGAAAAATAAAAACATGATGGTTCAGCTGATAAATAAGACTGTTGAGCTTTGTTCGGTGAATATAATTATGAGTATCTTACCATCAGAATCTGATTCTAGCTCACTGTCCTCTGAGTGCTTTTTGTTCTTTCTTTTCTTGGACTTCTTTTTTTTCTTCTTCTTCTTCTTTTCTTCTGTTCATAACAGACAGATCTTTGTAAAGTCAAACAGCAATAATTTAATTGCAATTTATTTGAGCTCAAACACTGCGTACCTTCTGAGCTTGATTCTGAGCTGCTGTTTTTCTCATCTTCTTCAACTGGTGTGAATTCATCAGAGCTGATGGAGAGAAAAGACAGATTGAACTTAATTCTTTCTGTACCTGAACAGGGACAAAAATGTCCGATACTTCTCCAAAAATACCAACAAATACAGAAAATATGCTGTCATAGTAGGAGGGTGTTCTTGACTCACTCTGGTTCTTTCACTCTTGGTGAATATCCCCAAACTTCAGGACAACCTAGCTCACCGATCCTCTCCCTCTCCTGCAGACGCCTGTAACAGACAGACCAAGTCACAGGTTGGATGTAACATTAACCAAACACCACTTAGATCAGCAGCAGCCTAAAGAGGAACAGCTTCCTCCTGTTTTATCCTGACACACAAAGTACACAAACAGCAAGCATAACTTCCACAATAGAGGACAGTGTCTCAGAGCAAAAAAGTCCTGGGTTTGAATGTCAGCTTGAGCTTTTCTGTGTGGAGTTTGCATGTTCTCCCTTTGCATGCATAGGTGTTCTTCCCCCTACAGTCCAAAAACATGCTTGTTAGGTGAACTGAATAGTCTAAATCGACCAATAGGTGTGAGTGTGGCTGCTTTTATGTCTCTATGTGTTGGCCAATTTGAAAGACTGCCAATGTGTCAAGACTGTACCCTGCCTCTCGCCCATTCCCAGCTGGGATAGGCTGCAGGCCACCCTGATCTTTGAGGTTTCTTGTAATGTCTCAGTTTAATATGACTGAAAAAGTCTTGGTTTCTGTAAACAAATGCACAACGTGAAATATTTACATGTTATAGACTTGAAGGATCATTTCTCTAACTGTAAGGATACAGTCTGGTGTCATCTGCAGCTCTGCAAGTACATCAGACAGGACTGCCGTGTACTGGATGTGGATGCTGTGTTTTGTGAGTCTCAGGACTTGACAGGGGACTTTATTCTAAATACCTGGCAATGAAAGCCTCTTGTCTCTGTCTCTGGGCATCGTCCCTCTGCTGCTCGTAATAATAATCATCTTTGAAGCTGCCGTGTTTTCCAGGAGCGTCCCGCTGCTCGGACCAGTGGTTGTGGTTGTGGTTGTAGCTGTTGCTCGTGTTGTTGTGACGCTCTCTGGACCTGGACCGGGACCTGGATCGGCTCCCGATGCGGATCCGTCTGATGTTTCTCGCCTCTTTGAATCGACGCTCCCGTTCCTCTCGCTCCCTCTCTCGGTTTCGCGGTTTCGGAAGTTTTGGGCCGAAGCTGTCCGGAGACAGGCTCCGATCGCGGCTGCCGCTGCGGTGGC
>OOFC01013121.1:32267-63045 GCA_900323345.1 Pseudochromis fuscus | reverse complement strand
GGAGTTCATCAGTGAGATCAGCTGCTGGAGAGACCGGCTGGAAAGAAAACGAGTACGAGTTTGACACCCCTGGTCTAGAACAGTGTTTCCCAACCCTGGTCCTCGGGGAACACTATCCTGCATGTTTTAGATGTTTCCCTCTTCCAACACACCTGATTCAAGTGATCAGGATCATTATCAGGCTTCTGCAGAGCTTGATGATGAGCTGGTCATTTGAATCAGGTGTGTTGGAAGAGGGACACATCTAAAACATGCAGGATAGTGTTCCCCGAGGACCAGGGTTGGGAAACACTGCTCTAGAATTATATGACACTGAAAAAACCCAAAATCCACAGAAGAACTCAACCAGTTAAGTACAAACACTGATTGGATTTATTTTCATTTTCTTGCTCTTGCACTTTGTATGAGTTTCAAGGATAAACAAATGTAGCATTACTTTTAAATGCTTCCTAATTTTACCTTGTCTAAAGTGCTCCCTGTCTACGTATATGTAGGGAAAGCCTCTGCATAAGAAGGTAATGATGATGAATTCATCCTCCTTAAAAATGTACTAAACTTTTCCTCTTTTTAACACCGTTGCAGACTACCAGTATCATATTACTAAATTATTACTTTAATATAACTGACAAGCCGATAATTCCTCTTAATCAACAATGGCCCCACGAGGGAACTCAGAACCACAGCTTAGTTCAGGTGGTATGAGAAACAGGTAACTCACTGAATTCATCATTGCCAGCTGGGATGGATACGCCTTGCAGGGGAAGTGGATCTTCACCCCTCCAATGGTGTACTCTACTGGGGATGGAGCCATGTTTCTATGTCGCAAACAAATATCACATCAAATTAATATTATCTACACATTGTAAACACAGGTTCTATTTAAAATGGCCCACGTTACTTAGCTTAACGTACTGTAACACACAACTCACGCACTGTTAGATATTTTTAACAGCTTGACAAAAGGTATTTATTTTTCTGACAGCATAGTTGTCACCTACCTGAGGTCAGACAGTCACTTGCTAGCTATTATCGCTGTGTTTCAAGGAGCTAATGCTAATTTTTAACCCGTTACTGGACTCCAATGACCATGGTCCAACTGGTAAAACTGGTGCGAGGAAAAATATGTCAACATGTAGAAGAAACACATTTAGCGAAAACGGGTTGTCAAGCTTCGCTTTGCTCTTCCTGTGATTCTTCCCGCTCTCAAAAATCACATTTGCGGACGTGCCGAGACATGCCACAATACACAGTACTGCCTGCCATCGCTTTCAAAATAAAATTGCCGTTGTAAAACATCGTAACATGTTGGATTTAAAGGCATATTTGATGTACTGGCGGGACGTGCTTTGTACCCAGTATATTTAAACTGTATGTAGGGTTCCCAACACTTACACTATTACACAATAATATTGCGAATTTTAATACAGGTTTACGCTTTTATTTTGAATTCTCAGTGGTGCCCGTTAGTTGCACCGTGACGTATGAGGAACGTAACGTGAGTAAACATCGTGTCTGGTTCCGGCTTTAAAGGGCCAGTGCAGCGTTTTCAGCGTTGTAGAGTGTATACAGAAAATTGCTTCGTTCATTTTTATATTCAGTCTGTGTTTGATTTTATTACAGTTGCACTTTTATTGTTTCAGAATTTGTGGATTAGCCTGTAAAACTGGCAGCAGCTAGTACAACTGTGGTCATAAGGATGCAAAAACAGTATTTTGGTATAAGCTATAAATATAAGCAAAACAAAACATTTGTGAAGTGCAACAGTGTTTATAATGTATTATACTTAGGTACTTTCAAAGCATTACAGTCACTTTACTTCAGAAAGCTTTTTATTTAAATAGGTTCATTTCCAGATAAGTGTTTTTCACATTTACACTGTACACATGCACTTTTGTTGTTAGCACAGCTATCTGAATCGGGGACGTGAGTATTCACTAAAGTAAATGGGTAGACAAAGATTTATGAGAATTCCCAAAAATACAATATAAAAATCAGAAACAAAGAAGTCCCAGGCCAAGGAACAGATGGGATTTGCAGAAAGAACGTGTCGAATATGAACAAGATCATTCCGCTGACATTAACAATAAATTGTTTTTTAATCAATCCACAATGCTACAAATTCCTATAAGAAATTGCACTTAGCTCAGTGAAAATACACCATTGTGTAAGATGGAGAAATGTGTTTCACGTCAGTGAGGAATTATCATCTGAATCATACACTGCTGTCACAAGAGGGCACAGCCATGTTCGTTCTGCAAACTGCACTCAGCTTAATGAAGAATTTCTTCTAAAATGATCTGATTAGTTGTCATTTGACATCCTCCACTTGCTGTGTTCTCATCTGTCATCCAAGTCTAGCTGCACCATTTTAAAAAAGAAAACAACTCTTCTCAAAGACAATTAAGGTCACTATAATAGTGCAAAAATATTCTTTTTAGAAAGTCCATGCAGAGTGTATTTACTCACAAATGAGCCTTGTGCATACATCAGTAACAATACAACTGCAGCTGCAGCATGGAGGGACGATGGCTTGTATAAGGAGAATGCTGAAGAAGCCTCTCAATCAGCCTCAGCAAAAAAGAACCATCAGTTATTGTTTTGTTGCCAATGAGATTAAAACAAAGTGGTAGGATGGAGCGGTGAACCAAGACAGCCCCTCATCTCTGTGGCTACCCACATGCTTGTGATGGAGCATGACATCACTGAAAGTCTCCAGTACAGAAAAATTATAAACATTGATTGTAAACACCAATTTTTTGTCGATTCCTTGAAATCAAAGGAAATCTAAGCTTTAGAGTCATGTGAGTGTTCAGCAAATGCAGAGGGAGAGATCCATCATCTGCAAACGCAGACGGCTGCTGAAAGGCATTCTCGGAGACTTAGAAAATCACTACTTGTTGTACGGATGGGGGGGAGCAGGCTCAGGGAAGTGAAGACACCATACATTTCAAACAACAATGACAGAGAATCAAGGGAGTGGATTTATCTTTTAAGATGCACTGTGCAATTAAAATAAAAAAACACTTTCCATTATTATGATGCATTATGTTAGATGGAACTTTCAAAAAGGAAAACATTTTACCAACACGCATTACATACATTTATATATCAATATACACAATGTAGTAGCTTACTGGTTTGTGACTGTAGCAGCACCATCAGTTTAGATTCAAGACAAATCTCCAGTGATTAAATAAAATGATAAGTATAACAATACATAAATATGTTAAAACAGAGTGCACACACACAACAGTGGACATGAAAAGCTGTGAAAGGTGGAGCTCATCTAAAAAGGGATCATGATGTTTTCTCATCATACAATAAAGAACGTATAAAAAATATATATTTGTTTAAATTGAACAGTTTGACTTTAATACTCAGCCATAAAATGCATAATATATACACCAGCAACATAAGTCATTTTTTTACACCTGTTACCACAAACAGAGGTGAAGTAAGACACATTGAATCAGCATTTCAAGAAGGGATCTGAAGACACAAAATGACAATTCCTCAAAAACAAAAATTAAAAACCTGTTTTCAAGTGAGCAATAAGACAAGTCTTTACCCAACCTTTACAGCAAGGTTGCTTTGAGCTGTGACAGTGTGCAGGAGAACTGCAAATGTGAGGAACAGAGACGTCGACATGAGGTTGACTGTGGGAGGCAGCAGGTTGATTGTGTGTTTGTGTGTGTGTGTTTTAGCACACACATACTGTGGTCTTGTTATGCTGTTGGAGAATGGGGGAGACATTATTGGACTCCTTCTGTTTCTTCTCTGCATTGTGCTGTACCAGCGGCGGCCTGTTAGCAGTTCTGCGTCGGGCTTTCTTTGCCGACTGGCCTGACGGAGGTGGTGATCCATCAATAGTTCTTTTGCTGGTGGGCGTCCTGCTGCCAACTGTCCTGTCAGCTGGACTGGATTGACTGGGCAACTCGGGGCTGCTGTTTGAATCTAGAGGAGTCAGAGCGAAGGGGTCAGACATATTCATGTGGTACAGGCTGTTTCCACCCGACAATCCGTCCCGTCGCTCCAAAGCAGGAAGGAGGTCACACATGGCAGAGGGACTGTCGTCCTCTGGAGGCCTCTGCAGGAAAACAGAATAAACAAAGTGATGACAGAGTCCAGCACTATCGACAATACACCCTAAGCCAACATAAAACAATGCATAGCATTAAATAGCTGTCGTGTTTGATGCGTTTTCTGTCATCCTGTCTTCACCTGCAGGAGAGGAGTGTCTGCGCGGGATACGGAGGTGGGAGGGCACTGGGACACCTTGGCCAGATCAAGCAGCACTTCCTCGTGGTGCAGGGTGTCCTGGGAGGTCCCAGGTTCCTGCAGGGCAATCACAATAGCGCTGGTGTTGTCAGCTCGCAGCATTCGCTGGCGCCATCGCAGTAAAGCATGGCTAACCAGCTGCCGGGCACTGGACACTCCGCATGGTGCCTGCAACATAAAAGGAGGCAATTACACTGACGTCATATGATGTGGATTACTCCCATTAATTTTGATTGTGGTTGCATATCCAGCCTATATTCAACAACAGACCATCCATCTGTAATGGTTCAAACCACTCACCATTTCCTCATCATTGTTCTGACACATGGACACGGCCTCCTGCGGTGGCACCATGTTCCACAGACCATCGCTACCCAGGATGATGTAGCGATGTTTCCTGGGATCGAGGATCACCACACTGGTGTCCGGCTCTGGAGACACCACAAATTCCCCACTGTAGAAGTCATAGCTCCACAGATCACCTGTTGCAAAGAAGAAAAGCTTAGCAGGAGAATCCAATCCAATCTAATTGTATGTTTTTATTCAGGGCACCGATAACACTCAAAGGTTTTTATGGCCAGGTGAAAACATTATTGTTGTAGCCATTCTTTCACGCTATCTTCTTAAAAGGTTATTCAATGAGATTACTGTGGTGGTGTTTTTTCCAACCTAAAGCTCGAGCAACTGCCAAGAATGGTATCTGGTCAATCACGGTGCTCCTGCGGACTGGACCATTGTGGCTGAGCCTCGGTCTCTTCCAGACCACCCGGTTCACTCCAGACTTCTTGATCACACTGTGAGCAGACACAGGAGGGAAGAGAAGAGAGAAGCTGCTTGTTTACATCAAAATACAGACTTTACAGAGTTCAGAAAGCAGTCTCTTCAATTTACAAAGTGAAAAGTAATGCAGTCTAACACCACAACACAACATGTTAAAGCAGATGAACCAGCTTTGGTAAAATCTGAAGTGAAACAAGGTGAGTCAATTCTACTTTAAAATCAATCCTGGGTGGTGCAACTCACCCAAGACACACAAAAGGCTGGCAAAAAATATTGTTACATTTTAAAGTACATTAAGTCAATGAATGCACAAAACTGGAGGGTTAAACTGGTTAAAGTTAAAGTGTGAGACTGAACCACTTGTCAAAGCAGTTCACAGGATGTTGATTAACCCTATAAGCGCTAGGTAAATCTCTCAGTATATCAGAGTATACCAGAGTTTACAGTCCGGTGTCTGTGGCAACACTCCCACACCGGCTCACTGGTAACCAATGTTTTACATAAACAAGCAGTGACTGGTTCGCCAGAGCTGAAGAGGAGAGCAACCGATGCCATGGAGCATGCATTGTAACCACATGTCAACAGCATTGGTGTAATTATTCTCAATGGTGGAAGAGAGACAAAAATTCTGCACTGCAGGCTCCAGTATACATTATAAAATTGACAACTCTAAAAGTACACTGCCTGACCAAAAAGTCATACACTTCAATATTTAGTTGGACCTTCTTTAGTTTTGATGACAGCATGGATTCATTGCAACATTATTTCAATAAGCTTATGAAGTGACATATTTATTTCTGTCCAGAGCTGCATTAATTGATCTTCTATTGAAGATGCTGAAGTCTTCTCCAGTACACCCCAATAATTCTCAATGGGGTTCAGGTCTAGACTGTGGAGGCTCATCAATGTGTGGAAATGATGTTTCCTGTTCACCAAACTACTCTTTCACAACAATAAATCCTGGTATTGTCCTCTTGGAATATGCCCATGCCATCAGGGAAGAAACCTGGACCTGACCAACTTTAATGATCTCTGCCTCTCTCTCTGCCTCTCTCTCTCTCTCTCTCTCTCTCGCTCTCGCTCTCGCTCTCACGGACAGCATGTGACTAGGTTTTGTAGGTTTTTTGGGCTAACCTTCTCTTTTTAATTAGTTCCCAAGTTTTTGTTTGGCATTTGTATTTTTCCCCATGCATGTGTTTGACTGCTACGTTTTGTTATTTTAGTTTGGTTGTGGTGTGCTGGTAGTTCAGTTTGGCGTGCTTTTCTTTTCTTCGTCAGTCTTTGAATAGGTAGTTTAGTTCGGGGTAGTGGCTGGTCCGGGGATCCAATGTGTGGCTCACCATTTCCACCACCCCTCTTTTGTTCTTTTTGGCAGGTGCCCACAGCATCTTTTCTTTCATTGTTTGTCTTGTTGATTTATAATAAAGTTTGGGAATTTTTAGTATAAACCTTTTACCTCCTGTCCTGTGTCCCGAGCCTTAGTTTCGTATTTCTTTAGAGGCCATAACAACCGCTGTACACCATGAGTGCACCACTTCATCCTCCTCTCTTCTTACCCTGATGCACCTATCACTCTGGAACATGGTGAATCTGGACTTATCAGACCACACTACCTTTTTCCATTGCTCCACAGTCCAATTCTTATGCTCCCTAGCAAAGCCTCACTGAAAACTGGTTTTCTTAAGGCTGCACAATTATTTATTCCCAATCCCTTGAGTTCTCTCCACGTTGTGTGGTGAAATGCTCTGACTTCTATTAAACACAGCTGTGAATTCTTTTGTTAATTTTTTACAGTGTGATTTCACCAAATGTTTAAGTGATTTCCAATCAATATTTTTTTGCCGACCACAATTCTTCCTGGAAGATGATGGTAAACCACCATCCTTTCAGGTTTTAATAATGCACTGAACAGCTCTTAACCCTCTCCTTAGTTGTTTTCTGTGCTTGATATAATTCGACTCTTGTGAAACAGTAACATTGTTTCCATGACCACAGGATGTGTCTTCCTGCACTATCACTTAAGTAACGGGAAGCATTAGTTACTGTTAAATAACTCGTTGCAGCTGAAACATAAACACTGCAGTAATTATCCAGTAGAAGGCTCCTACCTGTTTGCTTAGTTAAGTGCAGGTGGTGACTTTTTTGGCCAGAGAGTGTAGCATCTCTACAACTCTCCACTACCATCACTTGAGGTCAGGAGGGAGGAGGCTGCAGTGAAGTTAATCAGGGACATCCACAATGAGCAACACCCTCTGCATGACCTGCTACCTCCAACACGAGGCAACTGCACCGCCAAGTCACTGAGGAACCGGCACAAGCTGGCTGAACCCATGGCCAAGACCAGCAGGCTGAGAAACTCAACATTGCACACAGCAGACAGGCTATACAATAACACTATTTTAGACTGGGAGAAAAAAAAAAAAACATATCATGGCCACCATGACTCCATGACTGCTAACTGTTCCTGATTCACTCCCCTGAAATATGTTAGCTACTTATTTATTTCTTTTAAGTTTGAAATTGTTTTGTATTTTTTTTTTCCTCAATGATTGTTCTGTAAAGTTCTGTGTTTTTTCAGTGAGCCCCGGCTCCACTGCAAGCATGAAATAATCAAATCTCTCACAAATTATCAAACGCCACTATATATACATTTCCAGTGACACTATGGCCGAGCAAGTTAAGGACTCTGGATTACCCACAGAATCGTGAAGTTTACTCTCTAACATCATGTATGCATAGAAGCTTGATTGTTGTCAAACCACCAAGTAACTTACGACTGCAGTCCAAATAATCAGCAGACACACCACAGACAATATAAAGGGCCTTATCCCTTGAGACAGATAACCTTTTGATTTGCTGTTGTGCAACCAAGATGCTTCTTGGTGACTATCACTTGTTTGTTGTTGATAGACGGTTGGGTGAGTGCTGAAGGAATAAACTGAGACTGTAGTTTGTCTTGTTGTTAGAGATATCCTTTGATTGCCAGTGAATTTCCAGTCGTTAAATTACAGTCCAAGACCAACAGTTTAACTGAATATGGGCATGAGTCATAACAGGAATAATTATATTTAAGAAAGACTGTCTTGTCAGTTAGGCCATACCTCCCTCCTAGACCTTCAATACGCTCCCGCTCTCTGGGTAATTCAGGTTTGTGGTCCTGCGTGACTTCTACAGCTCGGATGAATGGGATGGATGCATCATCTTGGACCCCTAATACCACTGCTGAGTCCCCGACATGGGCCACATACATACGGTTTCCTCTGAGCACCACCACACTGGCTGTGGTCCCTGATGTACTTGGAAGGCCTGTAAGTGTTTTTGGCCATTCAGCTGAGAAGATGGAGGAGAGAAAAAGATTGGGTTAACTGTGCTATAACAGTTCACTTACTCCTTATGACCTGCTTATTGAATATTCCCATACATACACCAACAAAACAAAATGATTAAAAAAAAGATAATGAAATGATTTTTGCTGACACTGCTAATGTCTAGCCACGTTCTTTGACGTACTGAGTCTGACCAGATATGAACTGTGACATCGAAGGTCAGTTCTTATCTGTTTTGAAGAAACCAAAGGCAGACATGCGCTGTACAGACGCCGAGTGAGACACAATCAGGGAGCAGCTGGAGAACAGCTGACATGTCCCGGCATGTCCAGCAGACAGCTGAGCAGACTGCCGGTGTCTGTGTAGCTGAGAGTACACAAGCTAATTCGGTAGCGTCAATAACGAGATATATCGTTGTAACAAAGTAATAAATAATGATAACACACGTCCAATGAAAACAAGAAACTAGTAAATATTGCACAGCTACATTACACATTAAGTTGTTATAATAGTCCTGAATGGGTAGCTGTCCGCTGTGGCAGTCTTTGTTTGGAACGTACCCGGTGGCGACTGCTAACTTGGTTAGCTCCGTTGTTTTTGGTTGCTAAAATTGTTAGCTTCAGTCATCATCCCGTATTTAAACAGCAGCATAAACATAACGCCGTGACATTTTGGTCCGTACTGAGAATTGATAGAGTTATATAAACGAAAGAATCACTTTTATTAGTCTGTAGAATCTTCCAGTAATGTTAGCTAGCAGTGCGCTACGGTTCGTGTACAGGTACAAACTTCCAGGGTGTAGGCCACAGCAGCACAGTCTGATCCAGAGGTTTACGTCTTACTTGTCAAACAATCAGGCACATCTGGGGTAAATACTGACAGCTGATACCGTTACATAGTACAAGTTAGTGAGGTGTTGGTAAACTTACGGAGCTTTTTCCACATAGCATGGTGGCAGGCTACAAATCCCTTACGTATAGCGGAGCAGACCTCTCTGTCACAGTCCGACCAGAAGCCTCGTTGCTTCTTCATGAACTCCCACAAATAATCTCGTGCAAACTGCGCAGCCTCGCGACCCCCGTGACCGTCAAACACAGCAAAGAAGGCGACAGAACGGCGGGAACGACTCGCGGTGCTTGGCTCAACTTGCGGCGGGCTCTGACCTCCCGGTACGTCGGTTTCTGTCAATATACTCTGGTCCTTCGTTAGTGCAGGTTTACAGGATGCATCGGAAACCTCTGGGCTCTCGCCGGTTTCACTGGTCCGGTCTGAATGCGCGTCCCCGACTGCCGAACAGACCACACCGTCTCCTCCGCTGCTCTCCTCCGGCTCACCCGACGTCGGCTCATCTTCTCCCGGCTCGGGCTCTACTATGACCTCGGTCACATCCTCCATATATTTCCTGCCTCCTTGGTCGGTAAACACACTCACTCGCATCAATAATGCATTTTCCATGGCTCCAGAAATAAAAGGTTCCCCAATATTCCGGTATTGTTAGCATATAAAATAACAGAGTGGAGTTTATTGCAGAGGAACGTCTTGCCTTTGTTTATGTTCGAGCCTAGTAGGCATGCTCAAACGCACTGACGTCAGAGTCTGTCTTCTTCTAGTACGTGGACGTTGCAGTATTACGGCAGCTGCTGCCCTCTGGAGGTTGATGTCAGACCAAAGAGAAATATGTATGTACAGGGTGTCCATAAAGTCTCTTTACAATTTAAAATATATATATTACGAAAGCAATTGAAAAGATATCTTCGTCAGATTTGTTCTATGTACTCAATAGTTATCAACGTTTTAAATCATATTGCATTTGTGTATTTCAGGTACGGTGTTGATGAAAGAAATACTGTTAACCCTCTGCTATGGGCACCCACAGCAGAGGAAGAGGAATGTCTACGTTTTTAAATTGCAAAGAGACTTTATGGGCACCCTGTACATTTTAAACAATATACAGTAAACCACAAGTCCACTTTTCATTTCAATAAAAAAAGTATAATGCTGTCTTCCAGTTTAAAGGTGATGGTAGTTTCATTCATGTGTGGTGAACATTGTAGGAACTGTAGAGCAGCAGCAATGACACGAAAGTGGAAAAAATATTATTATTATCTTTAAAGGGTTAAAATCCTAAAAATTAAATCAAATTTGACATTCTGCACCAGGGGAACTTTTTCAGAATCAAATCCCAGCTATCAGAAGATCAACACATTGAGCTTTGTTCACTGGAAAATAGAAAATAAACCTCAGAGGTCCTTCAAGGATGGGTCATGTCTCTAAACCACTTCACAGGGGCTGCAGCAGAATAATAAACCAAAGTCAAAGCTTTGAACCAAAGAAGACCAAAACTGATGACTATCATGGACCTTTCCTCCACTGCCATCTGACCTCAGCCCCACTGAATATTTATGAGAAAGATAAACATTCCTAACATGACAAGAAGCTCTTTGGGGCATTGTGACATCATGCTGGGAGAACACGAGTTATCAGATCTGAACAAACCGTTGGAATCCATGCAGCTCCAGTGCTGCTGGTGTTAAAATAAAACAAATATGCAGATATTTATGACATTTTTCAGAAATTCAATTTTTCTGAAGGTGACCTCATTGAAATGAATGCAGAAGAGAACATTTTTATTAAGCAGTTGTACAGTTTTAGTTTATGATTTTGGTCCAACCCACCTCTTATGAAGTGACTTGAATCTCTTATTTGAATTATATACTTGAATTACTTGATACTACACTTTAATGATTTAGACACATTTTGTATCCCTCACCATTATGTGTGTTTTCAGCAAATAAATTATCCATTTTTAAACAATAAACTTTCAATTTTTAAAAACCAAAGAATTTTACTTTTTACCATTTGACTAATTCAATAATGACAAATTTTATGTCTTTATTGTGTCCTGATACTTTTTTCGTGTATGTAAATGGTTTTTTTCGACTAAATTAGGACGGTTTGAGGTGAAATTCTACATCTCACTATGACAGTGGTTTTATTTAGGTCGGTTAAACATGACAAACCTATATTCAACTACAACAATCTATGATAAGTTTTATTTAAACATGATCTTAGTTTTACAGTTGGTTTGCAAATGTCAATTTTAAAATATCATCTAGTAGTGAATGTACATTTTACTCGGGCAATGACATCAGTCTGTGTCTAATTAAGATTAATAAGTTAGTATTAATAAATGCATTGGTAAAACATATTTATTCTAATTTGAAGTCCTGGTTCTGATGTGTCCAACATTACATGGAGGAACAATTCCTGGTTGCTTTCTGCACTTTTTTCCTTTCTTTATCCCGTTTATCAACATTATTTGAACGATGACTTACAAACTGATTTCAGTAACATAAAATATTCGTGATTTGCATCGCCTGCTCAATGACGTCAGTGCGTCAGCGGCTGTGAGAGTGCGTCGGGACGGGGGCACGGAACTGCTGTAGGGTCGACGAATAATCGGAGATGAAGGAGAAAGATGGACATTAACCGGCGCTTTTAGAATTGCGGCGCTCACTCGTCGACAGCAGGGATATTTGTAAGCCTCACTACAACGCGAATGTTATATGAGGACCCGCGGAGGAAGTGCTTTAATCGCAGTAAGGTAGCGAATGTAGGGAGAGTTGGGGAGGGCTGTAGCTGCTGGGGTTTTTTTGGAGAGGGAAAACAACATGGCTGCGGTGGAGCTCGAATGGATCCCAGAAACACTGTACAACACCGCTATCTCGGCTGTGGTGGACAACTACAGCCGGTCAAGAAGGGACATACGCTCGCTCCCAGAAAACATACAGTTTGATGTCTATTATAAGGTAAGACTTAGCAGACAAGAGGCTCAGGTGTGTCTGACAGCAACCATCCTGGACGAGTTTCTGTAATCAGCTGCTAACGCTGATGCTAACGTTAGCTTGATATCGATAAAGTTAAGTTGGCTCTGGAAGACGAGAATTAACCTCTTAGACGATCTAAACTGTCAAACGACCTGCCTCAATGGCCTTACCATTTATTAAGATTCAAAACAGCTTCTAGCCACGTCTGATTAATGGAGGATTGTAGAACACGAAGCCAAAAGCGACGTTGACCCTGTTGCTAATCACATCAGAAACGGTGTAAATGAATTGTTGGGGTGTTGTTAACCAGGTTCTGCCAAAATCTGCTGTGGTCAACTTTAGCTTTTCTTGTGTTGCAGACATGCTGATTTGCAACTCATCTAAGCTTTTTCGATCAGTTTTTCCCACATGCCATAACACAAAACAGCAATAGTGTAAACTGTAACCTTTAATTTTTTATATTCTTATGACATTTACTTTGGTAAATGACAAACTGAAATGAGACGTTAAAACAAAGCTGCTCTCGAGCCATAAGCAGGGTCATGGCCAAGATTTGATAAATACCAAGGCCATGAATACAGCTTACTTTTCAGACATGGCATCGTCTTTTCAACAATAAAATAACTCCACCTGTCCATTAAAGGTCATGTACACTGAGATCTGGCATATGCTCTATCTGCACAGGCAGTGAAAATGCTTTATTTATCAAGCACACTCTCTTTTTGTTGTTGGAAATAGTAACATCTATTATATTGAAAATAGGACCTGTTAAAAAAAGAAGTTCCAATCCACATACCCATAGCATGGCAAACAGAGTAATGTAAATAACATCATCCCTAGTACTGCCAGTTACTGAGGGTATGAGAAGTGTAAAAAAAAAAAAATCCTTTTCAGTAAATGGCACCCATCGAGCCCATATGGCTGTGGTAGGCTGCTGACATAAAGTCAGTCATTGATATGTAGATTCTGTGGATTACAGCTGTGGACTCATCTTTTTTTTTCATATCATTATGCTGTCAATACCCAGTGGATGCTTTGATTGCCTCCAGGCAACGGGCTGACTTTACTGGTCATTTTAAATGCCAGTGTAGCAAATGTCACACTGCAGCTGCTGTCACTACCCTGTATTTCAGTAAATGAAAATATTCAGAGGAGAACAACTGTTTTTTGACTTCAGCTGCATTAAAACATATTAACAGGATGACAGGGAGTGGAGGAGTCAGACAGATTTTATCTTAAGACAAAGTCAGTGCCAAACAAAATGTATGAATTTTGGTCAACAGGCAGGTGTAGAATGGATATGGTTACAGTTTATGTGGTTCACTGTGGAACACATTTTGAGAACTTGTACGAGTTCCCCAGGTGGCTTTAAACCTTCTTTATAAACTGTTATTGCAGTGGTATTGTATACCAGCTCTGGATTTTGGCAGCAACAACAAAAACAGAAAAAAGGAACATTTCTATCAATTAATTCAGTTATATTTTGCAGCTGGAGGACAACATCATAGACTTTCTCTCCACGTTCTCCATGCTCCTCTGATTGCATTGTACCTGCTTTCTTTAAGATTTGATTTATTGGAATATGATCATACTGACTGAATCAAAGCCTAGATGATGATCTCTTGTAAACAAACAGAACAAGTAAACTGCCCCTCACAGTGCAAAAATCCCCCAATTCCCAGGGGAAAAATCATGCACTGAGGACATGAACTTTGTGTTCTCAGTGTCAGGTATGGCTCAATGGCATTAGCCTGATTAGGAAAGCCACTTAAGCAAGTTTGAGCAAAGAGTGTAGGTTTTAGTAATGAGCATGACAAGTAGCATGACCTTTAAACAAAAACTTTAAGGAAATTTTACACTAAAACCTCTGATTGTCATGAATTCCCTTAGATTAAATTACTTTACAGTGAAAAGCCAACCTGTGACAATATGCTGAAGCCCCTACAGAGCTCTAACCTGGCTCAGCACAACATAATGCTGGCATCTGGTACATCCTTCCAGTTACAGTCATCATTAGCAGTTTAAATGCAGCAGTGAGTGACACCAAAAGTAGTGTAGTGTTTCTGCAGCCCTCCTAAGCTCAGCAGTAGCGTGAGCAGTGACACACACTGTTTCTTGTTATCAAACTGGACACTGCTCAATCTAAATCACAGCTATACTGAATGACAAATCGGTGGGGTTAAATGTTTGTCTTTTCATTCTCTGTGCTGAAATGTTGGAATGCGTAATAGGCGCATCACAAGATGTGTGAAGGCAGCATACCTCAAACATGTCATGCTGCATGTCTTTTGCTGCTTTGCACAAATGTAATACTTATCTCATTTAATATTTCATATGCAGAAACACCCCAATCATTCTGGAAGCATTCATTCTTTCCAAGCAGTGATATTCGAGCCTTCTGGTGGAGAAATCTCTTTTTTTCACATTGTAATACATGTCACTGTTTTGCTGTGGACCACTTTATACTTTACAATTACAATGACATGTCTACTACATTCAGCAGGTTTGATGTTTGTTATTTTAGTTTTAGATTTTTTTTATTTTATTTTTTTCGTTATAAACCAAAGTATTGGACACATTGCTACTGGCACTAGATGAAAGTTCAAAGGATCACCAAAGTTATCACAAATCATTCTGAGGGGAACATAAATGTATGTCATTTCATGGGAGTACATTAGATCACTGTCCTGTAGGATGACCAAAGTGGCACCAAACAACACAGACACAAAAACCTGTTCATGCTCTTTGGAGAATAAACTTCACATGCTGTAAAATGATGGCAGAACAGTGGCTCCTAACAACACTGAGTTGGTATGTCAGCACAATGAGTATGTATTTTCCTCAGTTTCCCATCAACCCTGACACACACAACCACAGCTCTGTCTGATAAACTAGCTGCTGCTGAGCAGAGTGAGTGCGGCCTAGATTTAGGGGGTTCTGAAAGTCAATTATAAGTGTAAAGCACAATCCAAATGTAGCTTGTCACTATTTACGGTTGGGGACAAAATTATTAGCCCTCAATGGAATTTGTATCTATTTTCAAAGTATTTCCCAGATGTGGTTTGTAGAGAAAAGGATTTTTAACACAGCTTTTAAACATAGTTTTACTCAGGAAGCTTAAATAAGTTCACTTTGCAAACAGATACAAAATTATTTCAAAGAACTACCAGGGTCAAAATTATTGCCCCTCTCATGCTAATAGTCAGTTGTGTATTCTTTTACACTAATTGTTTGGTGTAGTTTTCAACAAGTTTCAGGCTCATCTCCTGAGGAATCCCAGCCCATTCTTCTCTGGAAAACCTCTCAAGCACCTCAAGATTTGATGGTCTTCTTGCATGGACCCTGGTCTTCAGGTCACCCCATAGATTTTGATGGGATTCAAGTGAGGGCTTTGGGCAGTCAAAGACGTCCACTTTGACCCTGTGGAGGTGGCTCTCCAGCAGCAGCGACACATGCTTGTTGTTGTTGTGTTTGAAGACATAGAGATGACCCTCACCACGTTTTGCTGCTGACTGCTTGAGGTTTTCTTTCAAAAGCTTCACATCCTCTTCTTTCTTCATCATTCCTTCCACTTTGACGAGATTCCCCGTTCCAGATGCGCCAAAGCATCCCCACAGCATTAAACTCCCTCCATCATGTTTCACTGTGTGGAAGGTGTTCTTTGGGTTACAGGCTTCTCCCTTGTTTCTCCGAACATAAGCAGCATCTCTGTGGCCAAAGAGCTCTAGTTTCATCTCATCTGATCAAATGACATGCTTCCAGTATGATGATATTTCTCTCTTAGTGTACTTTAGTGTGCCTTGGAGGTGTCTCTTCTGCAGAAGTGAAGTTCTTCTTGGTCTGTAACCTCACAGTCCATTCCTGTGCAGGGCTCCTGTGACTGTCTTCTTTGAGACTACAATTCCAGACTTGCCTAAGCCATTCACTGTCTTTGCAGTTATTTTGGGGTCTTCAGACACATCTCTCAAAAGTTTTCTTTCCAGAGTCCTTGACATCTTTCTACCTCTGCCAGTCTTGTGTGGCTCTTGTTGAACTTCTACATCAGGAGTTTTCAACTTGTGCGATGGAGGGCCGAGACACTGCAGGTTTTCCTTGCAGCCAGTCTCTAAAGCAGGTGATTTTAATGATTAATCCCTCCTTTATTTTGAGGAAAGGAGCTCATCACTGAGATCAGCTGCTGGAGAGATGGTTGGAAAGAAATCCTGCAGGGTCTCGGCCCTCCATGGCACAAGTTGAGAACCCCTGTTCTAGATGATGATGCTCGCTCCATTTCTTGACATGTGGAAACACTGATGTCTTTGTATATTCTCCTAATTTATGAGCATCAACAATTCTTGTTTTCAAGTCTGAACTAATTGCTTTAGCTTTTGGTATAATGCTTTCACAGGTGACAACTGCAAATGACAGCTGACACCCTTACTGTTGCTTTTATACTGTGTAAATTGGAAGATCACCCTCAGTTTCAACTTCGACTCAAAAGTTTTGAGCATTATGAAGTTAAAGCACAACAGTGGTTTGTGCTGTAGTTCCACAAAAATGGTCATTTCTTAAAGGGGCTAATAATTTTGATCTTGGTAGTTTTTGTCTTTTGTGTAACAATTCTGTTATTGGGTGCAATTAAAAATAATTTACACTTTCCAAAGACAACTAGTATGTTTAGAAATGGCAAAAAATGTAATTTTGCTGGGGGGGGGTAATATCCTTAACTGTATGTGTACTCACATAGTCTCGCATCACTGCCAGTAAGTGAGATTTCAACCAGTAGCTGCAGCTGAAGAGTCACAGCTGTTGGTGTCACCCATAGATCCAACCACAGAGAGCCACTCCATATAACAACTTCCAGCTCAGTGCATTCTGATGACAGGCCAGACGTCAGCAAATGTTTTTGTTTAAACTCCCCAACAGCAGACAGCATTGTTCAAAGCATCGCTTAAAACATATCCAGAATAGGACGGAAACATCATTATGACAGATCAGACAGTGTATCCTGTGCTGAGACCTCCCTGTCCCCAGCTGCATGTTATCAATCAGATGAGTAATAGAGTCAACATCCATGTTATTGCCTCCACACTCACCTCATCTATCCCATGTGTGTTTGTATGTCAGCTTTACCAGCAGGGCCGGCTCTGCCAGCTGGGTGGAGAGTTCTGTGAGCTGGAGGTGTTTGCTAAAGTGTTGCGGGCTTCAGATAAAAGGTAAGGTCCCTGAAACCTCGGGTCATCTACCACATCAGACCACCAAGTGTCTGAGAAATCAGGTGGTTGTCAGAATAGGTGTAGTGTACATTATGAAAACAGAGGTAACTGGATGGTTAGATGTTATCAAATCAATTCATAAAGTAGTAGTTATTGTGCAGAATCTTGAGTTTGATTCAGCCCAGTTAATAACTCCTTTACTTTTTTGACCTACTCTGAGTCCGTCAGTTTAACAAAAGTCATTGAAAGTTGCAAATGAAAAGAAGACAAGGGTTTGTAACAGTATATGAGTTTAACCTTGGTATAAAACAGATGTAAGGCCGTTAATCTTTTTCCTACAGTGTCATCTGTTGTTGTTTTCTACCTGCTTTGATTGACAGTAGTAATCACCAGTGCTATTGACTGATGGGTAAAATGTTCATGGTGTTGACACCCACTGACCCACATCCTCTTGTTGTTGTCCTCCCCGCTGCAGACATCTCCTGCACCACTGTTTCCAGGCCCTGATGGACCATGGTGTGAAAGTGGCCTCAGTCTTGGCGAACTCCTTCAGCCGCCGCTGCTCCTACATCGCAGAGTCCGACGCCCACGTCAAAGAGAAGGCCATCCAGTTCGGCTTTGTGCTGGGTAATTGTTGGGGCGGGGAGGGAAGGCTTCTCCACAGGTGCTCTGAGATTGTGTGTGAGAGAGGGGGAAACACTGAGTGGATACTCTTTGATCATCAGCTGAAAGCATAAGTACATCAGGGATAAGAAAGATGCTGAATCTATGCCAGCAGTTGGTCAGTCATTTTATAATTATCTAATTGTACTTCCCATATTACATTTATTACTCTCATGGATGTACCATGAGGCAGATCAGATGTCCTCTTAAATGGTTCTTAGTTTACCTAACAGACAGCAGATGTATGAATGCGCTTGGCTAAGAGCAAAGATACGGTTCATAACTTTACGTTTTTAGGTACTAGAAAAGTGCTATCAGGTACCAGATACATTTTCCTAATGGAAAGCCAAACAACTCGAGTAGAGTAGGTACCATAGTGTAAATGTGCCGTAAGTTGCTCCAGATGTTATCCAGTGCCTTGCATGGCAGTGAGTTAGATTGTCAGTTTAATGTTGTTTATAGACCGCTTGTTTATGACAAACAAGGCAAAAAACGCGCAAGTTGTTCTACATGTGTCCGTTCAGGCTACATTAGCATTGTTATAACATAACATACATGTGTCCTGTTATACCCGTCAAAAAAGCTGCTGACAGCATGGCGAATTGTTTCACTTCTGTACAGCATCATCAACGATCACTGATGACGTTACAGGTCTCGAAGGGTTATCCTATTTCAGTGGGGGATATTTCAACCCTTACCCCTTGCAACTCCATGTCAAAGGGTGGGGTAGGGGAACGGGTAAATATCAAAAATGGTATTGGGCTTATGTCATCTATGACTAAAAAGTGACAGAACAGGCAAAAAGGTTTGGACTACTTTTTTGCCATGAATAATAATGTTAAATATTCTTTTATATAGTTAATTTTTTAAAAAGTCATATTGTTGTGGAGTTGGTGCACACAACTCAAATTTATCACTTGCCATCTATCAACTTCTTCTTTAATCCATAAAGCTGATAATGGTCTCAACAATTAAGTATCAGCTGGGCTTTAATATATTTTGTTATAGCCAATTCAATATCCATGTTTAAGCCAGTCACTATTTAGACTCAGCGGTTTACTAGTTAGTTGACGTGCAAGCTGTGGTTTGTGGTCTGTACAAAATACGTGGTTCATCCCCGTGTACAGTGCACCTGTGCTGCTGGTTTCACTGTTAAAGCCGATTGTTTTTCTAACAAGTATCTGTCAGATCAGACACTGTGAGACATGCTGATATGTTTACATCTCCACACAGTTTGCACGTTGAGTGTTGTGTTGGTTTGTTACCACCAGGCAGCACAGGTGATGCTCCATCACTCAGACTGATCTAACACGTTTGCTTCCAGGTGGCTTCCTGTCTGATGCGGGCTGGTATGGAGATGCAGAGAAAGTGTTTCTGTCGTGCCTGCAGCTGTGCACGCTCCACAGTGAGGTCCTCCACTGCTTCCGGGCTGTGGAGTGCTGTGTCAGGTCAGTGTGCTTGGATCCACACAGAAGAGCCATGTGGAGAATGCAGAAATGAGTTTGAGTCTGTTTAAATGTTAGTTATATGAAGAAGACCTAGTTATTGCTGATGATACAACAACCAGTCTTGTACTATTGAACTTTGTTTCCTTGACCAGTGGTAGTGCACGTGGATATGAACTGACAACACAGCTTCCATATTAATGTCTGGAGAAATATTTGTCTTTGTCAAAAGGTCATTAATATTGACTCTATATTTGAAATTTTTTTACGCACCCTTTAATTTGAAATAATTACTAACTATCAATGCAAGAATGACAAAACCGTGAATGGCATATTTGTGTGCTACGATGTATCAGGCTGCGTTCAAAGGGAGCTCATGAGCTTGTGATTAAGACGTGAGCTTGTGTTCACAATAAAATGGTAATATTAGTCGTATGTCACGAGAACACAGCTGCTAGGCAACGGCAACATAACAGTCAGCTCAATGTAAAGTTGTACTTAGATGGATACATCTCCCTTACCAAATATGGCTGTAGTAACATTGTTGAAACTTATAAAAAAGTACACTAGTCTTTAACATTCAAACTCCAAACCCAGCTGTATAAGATTAGACCCACTCCTCTAGATAAAAGGTTTTACCTGATCGGCCCATGCACAGTTCAAATTGGGTTTAAACCATTAAATCATCTGTTGTAGGTGCGCCTCAGTCTGTGTCTTCAGTGTACAGTGCTCATTTTAATTTCTACAATTTCTACAGGAGCTTTAGTTGTGATGAAATAAATGTGGCACTGCTGACAACAGCTGTAAGACTGTGTTCTCTTCAGATACAGCACCTCTCTCATACTGTATGTAGGGTTCACACACATCCCGGAGAACCTGGAATACAATGATAGTTGTCATAACATACTACATTCACATTATACTGTAACATGTTTTTTTATGTTATACGACAGTTTTTGTTTTTTTACTATATCATGACATTTGTTTATGACAATTTATATTATTATGACATACTATACAATAAAATTCAACTTTTATAACATAATCTTTAGTGAAGCTTATTATTTATTTTCTTATTTAAGTTTGATAATGGCTAAATGATAATTTTGCAATTTCTCCAGTAACCTGATGGTAGCATCTTAATAGTTTAGATTTATTGTAAGTTGTGAATAGAGATGTGGTGGGGGTTTTCTATTATTTTTCACATTATATTCTCCACATCAGAATCTACATGATTTATATTTTTGAAACCTTGGAATATATGCCAGTGGCCTGAAGGAAACCAATCAGAGAGTTGTTCTGGTAGCTTTGATGTTGATATTTCATCAGTTAATAGTGACTAAAACAAATGTGTGTTTTCCACAGGCTGCTTCATGTCCGTAACGGCAACTGTAAGTACCACCTGGGAGAGGAGACCTTCAAGCTTGCTCAGTCTTACATGGACAAATTAGCCAAACATGGCCACCAGGCCAACAAGGCAGCGCTGTACGGCGAGCTTTGTGCCTTGCTCTTCGCCAAAAGCCACTACGATGAGGTACATGCTCAACCACTATTGTTAATATATGATAGACAGATCTGTTTGTCTAACATCTTTGTTGTTTTTCCCTCCAGGCATACAGGTGGTGTATAGAGGCTATGAAGGAAATTTCTCCAGGGCTGCCTGTCAAAGTAGTAGTTGATGTTCTCCGACAAGCCTCCAAGGTAACACTCATATCAGTGTCACAGCTTACGTCTCTAAGCTACTGCAGACTGTAAAGTTTCGCCTTGTATCTTCCCTGCAGGCCTGCGTGGTAAAGAGGGAGTTCAGAAAAGCCGAGCAGCTGATTAAACATGCAGTGTTTCTAGCAAGGTAACCTGCTGTGTCTCATAAAGACCCCACATCACTGCCACTCAACGATTCTCACTCAACCTCTTGTGTCTTACAGAGAACATTTCGGGCACAAGCATCCCAAGTACTCCGACACGCTGCTAGATTATGGATTTTACTTATTAAATGTAGACAACATATGCCAATCAGTCGCTATTTACCAGGTAAGCAGAGAGATAGGACAAACGAGTGTGTCTGTGTTTTTATTGATTTCACTGGCTTAAATCCCTTCTTGATGTTCACAATCCCAGACAGCCCTGGACATCCGGCAGTCAGTGTTTGGGGGGAAGAACATCCACGTTGCCACAGCTCACGAAGACCTGGCCTACTCCTCATACGTGCACCAGTACAGCTCTGGGAAATTTGACAACGCTCTGTGAGTACTGTGAATCTTCCAAACTATTCCAGACTATTCCCAGATCAGCCAGCTAATTAAATTCTACATGAGCTGCTTTTTGGAGACGAAGCACAAGACCATGACTCATCCTCTGAGGGTCTGGACTGTTACTTCCTCTAGATTTGTGATGTGGTCGAAGGCTTCGAGGAGTTTGTCAGTGCGTGCATCATTTTATCACAGTGACAGATTCTAAGATGCTAAGGAATTAAGGATTTCTGACTGATCTTGTGACTCTCCTGCCTGTATACAAAGACACTGATTCAGAATTGGGTAACACTGTGACCTCTGCCACTCAGATTCACTTTTGCACTGCATGAGTTTCAAAACAACTTTTTTCAAGGGAAACATTTGGATCTTCTCTGAAGTGTTTGTCCTGAATGAATTACACTGTGTGTTCCCGGCAGAGTTGCGTGACATGTTTTTGTCAGCTGCTGTGTTTTGTCCCATCAGATTCCACGCAGAACGTGCCATAGACATCATAACTCACATTCTGCCTGAGGACCATCTCCTGCTGGCCTCCTCCAAGAGAGTCAAAGGTAAAACATGTTCCTCAGAGATCCTGGGCTGCTGCCCAACTGTGTGGAGGGCTCTCCATCTTCCAGACAAGACTAATGAACTTATTATAAACACGCTACAGACATCTCATAGTGTGCAGATTACATTGTGAGGAAAAGGTGCTTAAATCCAAACCAATTTACACTAAGCTGTTTTTAAACAGTTGTGATGAAGGGTCAGAAGCTGCATTCACCCGTCAGCGACAGTTAGGGCCTAAGTTCTTCAAGAAATTAAGTTTGAACAAATTTAAAATTATGTGTAATAGATAAATTCAAACCCCGATGTTCACTCACTCACATCAAAATACCACAACTCATCAGAATCTTTGTTACTTTATTAACTCCACAGCCTGTCTAACTGGCTAACATCTAACATCTGTTTTAACTTGTTGGTTTCTTTATGCCTGTCACTTCTACATTGCTCTCAGTACAACAGAGACAGCTGCCATTTACGAAGTTAACAAACCGCTTTATCTGTGTTCTTGTGACTTTTCCATCCCTGGTGTAGAATCCAAAATACCTCTATGCACCAGCTCTCAGATGTTTTGTTGTCGTGATCGTCAGCTCAGGACGGCTTTGTTCACTACTGTCCTCCATTTTTGTAGCAAAACACCAAATTAGCATTAATTTAGTTTACTGATAGGTCAATAAGGTATGCAATGGATCACAGGTAAAACTACTTCCAATAGACCTGATAGAGAGCGAACAAATTTCCGAATTTCAAATAAAAAGTGACTGCCCAACAACTTTTTGTTGCTCATGATATAGTACAGTGCCTGTACAACTTACACATTGTTTTTACAGTTACTATTCAGAAATATTTCTATAGCTGCACTAATCAATAGTTGTTTTTTGTTTTTTAAATAATAAATTTTCTGTGCATAACGTGGATGGGGTTTCTTGTTCACTGTTAAAACTACAGCTGAGTTTTTTTGTTGACGTAAATATAAATAAGAAGCTGTTGGGCTTTAACTTTAAAGTAAAAACATCTATCAAACTACCGTGTTTACTCAAATACTGAGAGAAGGTAACGGACCTGTATTAGAGGCCAGCTTTTATTAGAGGCAGGTCTTTATTTCTAATTTCTGCTTTCTTTTAGTACACTACAGTGCACAGTCCAGTGCTTTTTTTTTAAATCTAACATTTCCTTTTTCCCCCATCAGCCCTGATTCTGGAGGAAATCGCTATCGACTGCCACAACAAAGAGACAGAAGAGCGCCTCCTGCAAGAGGCTCACGACCTGCACCTCTCCTCTTTGCAGCTGGCGAAAAAGGCTTTCGGGGAGTTCAACGTCCAGACGGCCAAACACTATGGCAATCTAGGACGACTCTACCAGTCCATGAGGAAGTTTAAGGTGGACAAACCTGTGTGTGTGGGCGTGTGTGTGTGCGAGACCAAGTTTTACACAATTACATGATTACTGCATGATTACAATTATCATAGTTACAAAACTAGCATATTAACAGTTATGTTACTATATTGTGCAAAAATATAAAAATATTGATGTTCCATTAACTACTTCAAATTAAAAGCCCTGTTCATTTCAATAGATAGTAAACCGTTATTTCTCACAGAGGTTTGCGGTGAAAGAGTCACAGGCACACCCTATGTTGACTTTTCTGAAGCTGTCTTTCCCCTGTGTTATCCTGGTGATTTCTGTTTGTAACCCAGCTTTTAATGGACTGTCGCTTTTTGTTTTAGGAAATCTCTAGTAATCATAATATAATGCGGAAAGCCGTGTCACACAGTCAAAGTATGAAGTACTTGTACTGTCTACTGTAAAATTACTTTTAAAAAATGAAGAGACACAGCATTCTTTTACAAACTGACCAAATAAATAGTTCTTAAATGGTCCCCGGTTTTGTGTACATGAAGTATACTGAGTAATAATAGTTAATCTTACTGAGGAACAAATGCTAAGCTTGATTTTTGTTGTGCTGAGAAGGTTCTCTTATCAGGAACAAATAAGCAGTTTTCCTCAAAGTGACATAGTCCTTGTTGAAGTGCCTCCATAATACTGCTCTTTAGTACTTGAGCTGATCTTTGCAGTGGTATTTTTCCAGAAACCAACACTGACAGGTCCTATGATGCAGTTTTCACAAGCTGCATTGTATCTGAATCCAGCAGAGCAGCAGCATCACATGACAGAAGACACAAGTCAATTTTTCAAGTTATTTGGACAGAGAGGCTGCAAACCTGCCACAGTTCTTCTGCCGTGGATTCAGTCTGTCTTGGTGTTTCTGTGTCTTCACTGGGGTCCAGCCCTGTGTCCCAGTAATGTCCTGGAAAATAATTTCATGACTGTCTATGAAAAAAATTTGAGGTCAGGAGTTTGGCATTTGATCTTGGCCGTCTTGGATTTTTGGAGCCAGAAGTGACCATATTTGGATATGAAGGGAGGGGTGAGAAGGCAGTTCTGACCCTTGAACCCGAGCACACTGTCTAATGTGTATGAGACTCGAGTTCACTGGTGAATGAGCCTCCAAACTACCTGTAAATCATTGGAGACCAGAGCTGTCAATCAAACTAATCACACCCCTAACTGATCCTCTTTTTGAATCCTAATATCTACTTAATAATGAAATGATTGTCAGAGTCCACCAGATTACTGAGAAGAAGAGTTGACTTTTCCACTTTACTTGTGTAAAAAAAAATGTATTGACTGAGTATTTTAAGATTTGAATTGAACTCAATTGAGCCTCTGGTTGGGGATATTGCACTTTTCTGCATTGGCTTCACTTTTGAGACCTTGTGGCTTTATCCATCTTTATATACAATCTATGGTGAGAACCCAGAGTAACCAATGGTCTATTCTAATATCTCAAGACAGCCACATATTAGTCTCTGCTGGGTTGTTGTAATGTTACATAAGCACTTGTTACATTCTTCTGAGAAACTGAGGATACAACCAGTTCACTTTAACCCAGTTACAACACATACAGACACTGACCTAAAACCACACTGCGTCAGTGGAAAGGGAGCAAAGTGTTTTGTTCATTGGAAAAGCCCAGGAGACAAAATTAAAGCATTTCACGCTTGTGTCTGATCTTTATCTCTGTGCTTGTGCTCCATGTAACCAGGAGGCAGAGGAGATGCACATCAAAGCCATCCAGATCAAGGAGCAGCTACTGGGCCACGAGGACTACGAGGTGGCTCTGTCTGTGGGTCACCTGGCCTCGCTCTACAACTATGACATGAACCAGTATGAAGATGCGGAGAGGCTCTACCTGCGCTCCATCGCCATTGGTCAGTAGGCGCAGTACCATCACATGACTGGAAACAAACACATCCTGAGTAATGGGCATCACAAAGCAGCTGGTTAAGCGTCTCAGTTCATTCTGGGTTAATGAATGACATTGGTGTCTTCACATGAAAAGAGTTTTTAATTTGAAGACAGTCGCATGCAAAATAAGTAAATTTTGTTTGTGATTGAGTGAAACCAACAATGTCAAACTCAGATTGGCTCAAGGCTGCTGCTGCTATTGGCATCTGTAGATGGGCACCATTCAAGCAGGAAAAGATGAAGCAATGTTTCTGAAAACTGACTTTTTATTTATTCATACAAAAAAACTGAAATAGAAGTGTCTATACTTTTTTGTATACATTAGTTTTAACAGTTTGTGGAAATAATTTCTTTAGTGCTAGTAGTGGGCTCTTATTTTGAAACTCTATTTGACTCTCTCCTGATTCTGTCTGAAGCATCAGAACGTGCTCGTAATCGAAAACCTTCTGCACAGTCATGGTCACCTCTGACGTTTCCAAACAAAATAAGTTGGATTTTTAATAGAATTGTGTTTTTAGTTAAATTCTTGGCCTCTATGAAGACAGAATACGTGTTTATTAAACACACATTACGGTTTTGACATCATGTGTGGGCTGGACAGAGGGTGATGGCTTGCTGGAAATGGCTGACGGGCCCATAGTTTGATAGAGAATAGGAAGCAATTAAATGACTGTAGTTCATAATAAAATATTACAGTCTGTAAGCAGTGTTGGGAGTAACGTTGTCACCAACGCTGGTCCTTTTGGTAGTAATTAGTAATGTAGTTGATTACTTTCTGATATTCAGTAACAACGTTATACTTACTGAAATACAACACTCTGTCACTTTGTGGAAAGTGGAAACAGCTAATGGTGCCTTCAGATAGTGTTGTGTTTACTATGTTCAGTGGATGGAGGTCCTACTGAAACCTCCATCAGCTGTGTTAAGCTTACTTTGTACTCGCGCGCAAAACTGCGCCCGCGTTGCATCACATGACCGACGCACGTGGCCCCTTTGCAACACATGCCGTGCACACGTCAAAAATTGTAGCCGCGCGCAAGATGTCGCAGACATCACCTCTCCTGATTGGTCCGTTTGTAGTCGCATGCTGTGATGACGTGCTTCCTTGTACAGGACAGTAAAAATGACTACCAAAATTGGCCTATAAATGCAGAAGAAACACCACCGTCCGGTGTCTTGGCCAATACCAGCCATATAGCAACACCCCCAACGAGGGATACTGCAGTGACATTTTCAAGACAGCGGACATAGGTTGCGCTCGAGTATAAAGACAAAATGCACACGGCACAGCTGCAATGATGTCTACGCAGACACCACCCACGGGAGTATTCAGAGGCCTTTACAGGGATTTGGTGGTCCGTCTGAAAAACAAATCATCATGAAGTAGATTGGGCTTCAAAAAGAGGAATATTTAGTGGCGTGGTTAGCTTGATCAACAAGTCTGGTCTCCAATGAGAACAGTGCTGAAGTCAAGTCTCATGCATATTGGGAAGTGAACTTGGGTTCAATGGTTAGACTCGCCTCCTCACTCCTTCCAGCATATACAGCTATGGTCACTTCTGGCTCCAAACAACCAACATGGCGATCTAATGTCTTCAGAACCTAAATCCACATACCAATGGGTGACATCACGCTTGCTTTCTCCATTTCTATATACAATCTAGGATTTTAACAGAAGGCAGGTAAATATTTAGTGCAGTTGACTATTTATGACATTCAGCTCAGAAACCAAAAAGATCATCCAGATATAAATACCTCAATAGATGAGAGATGACATCCACTGTGACAGAAAGTAATGACTGTGCAGCAGCTTCACCTCTGGTTACCCAGCAGCTGACATGTTTGTCATTGTTAATTATGCCGTTGGAGCATTAGTCACCTCCTGACCTGCGAACATGCTTTGTACAAAAACACCATCATACATACGGGGACATGGATTAGAAATAAGAAAATATGTGTGTGATAAATTACATCTGTTTTCAGGTTGGTCATATTTAAACATCGATGTTGGCTAACGGACAAAACATCATTTTGTAAAGTAAGACCCTGCAGTTTAAAAAAATAAATAAATAAAAAGCCTGATGATGATAATGACCTAAAAGGGAATAACAGTGCCCTTTTTTTTTTTTACATGAAACATAAACAGAAAACACTTGGGAATAAGCATTAACATTATTAATGGGTTCATTCGTAGTAGGACACTTGCATTACACAACTGAGCTGCTGTTAGTGATAAATTTTATGAAGTAGAAAATAAATTATAAATAGAATATAAATTGTAATTATATGTCCCAACAGGTACAGCATGCATAAAAATAACATTTCTAAAATAAAAACTTTAAGGTGCTGTAATTATTATTTTTATTATTATTATTTTTTAGGTGCATGTAAATATTTATTTCACTTTGCATTTAAACTGCACAAAAAGAGAGAGAAAGTTTTTCTCAAGTTTTAAAAATGATTTTTGTGTAGGTCTTTTGGCTCCATCTACAACCACTCTACAGCTCTTCCACATCCTTTGTGTTTTTCATTGTGGGACAATCGTGCAGAATAACATATTCAGAAATCTAAAATTTGTTTTGGTTACATACTAGGCGTAACCTTGGAGTACAGTTAGTTTAGTTACTGAATTTCCCCTCTCGGGATTATTAAAGAAATATCTTATCTTATCTTAATTACATTAACCTGAATCAATTTGTAGATGAAGAACAAAAATAACATCAAAAGTAGAATTCGATTTTTTAAAATAAAAATGAAACGATCAACTTTAGATGATAACAAGAAGCTGAATGTTCTTGTCTAATCAGAATACTGTGTGGAGAGTGGGAGATATCGTCAATGATAATGATTAACCAGAGGTTTTACAGCTTCTTCCTCTCTCCGTTTGTTTTTAGGTTGTGTAGCTCTATTACAGCTTTGTCATCATCATGATTAATGGTGATGGCAAACTGAATATTTGGAGATTTTCTGTAACAATATATTCAGGTTCTGAATGGATGAAACAGTCAATGTGAATTTGAATCTGAGCTGTTTGAAAATATTTTTTCAAAAAGCAGTCTGGAGACTAAAATGGAGGAAATGGGTAATAATGAACCCAGATTGATTGCAGCTCTACATTATATTTCAGAATGAACGTTATTGATCAGTGTGCTGCTCAGTTTGTTCTTTAACGCTTCTCATTGGTTTTCATCTCACTCTTGATGTTGGCTTTTCTTCTCCAGGGCCCCAGTTTGCTGAGGAACCTGCCCCTGCGCCCATGCCCACCCCTTCCTTTGGAGACTACAGACAGTATCAGTGAAAGGACTCCCCATTTCTTCCACTCTTCACTAGGCCTTTTCTCTTTAATTCCTTGCTGAAGTTGTAAAGAAAGAAGAAGTGGAGGTGCTGAAAACCACACATCAAACAGTAGAAACTGCATCACACTTTACGGACTTTATCAGAGAAGTGAAGGACTGAACACATGTTCATTTACCTTCTTTCATGAGCCATGTACAGATCTGCCTTCTGCCATTCTCAGCCTTTTCATGTGCACCTGTTTCACCTGTCACTGGTTAAATACAGACATGTGGTGAGAGTTGCTTGATATTTGTGGGCTTGTTGGGGACGAGGTGTGCTTTTCTATTTTGTTCACGTACAGTACATACTACATGTATTCTGATGGACGAGCTCTGATAATGTTGAATCCAGCAAAAACACATGTCACACATGAAACAAAATGAATTCTATAAGTATGATACATGTATATACAGTAAAGGTGTTCTGCTTGTTTTCACTTACGTTAGTCTTTATTTGCCTTTAATATGTCACATGCTTGGGTTGGCCACTTACACTTGGCTGGTCCCCCCCCCCAAGTTACGAAGAAAAACATCTATCAGATATAATGCCATTCTTGAAATATTAGTTTGTTTTAACTTGATTTATTTATTTTTTTAGATTGTAGAGAGTTGTATCAGATTGTTCTATTTCATGTGGCAGTGATTTTACATTCAACACAGGTGTGGAAAAGACTGTTCATGACAAAGGATGGCACAGGCAGTTAGAAAACTCAAGCAAGGGATTGATGCATATTGTTAAATCTGTATGACAGATTGTGTTATGGTTACAATAAAGAAAGAAGTTGTGAAGTGTGTCTGTTGGAGCCTTATCAATTCATCTATGCCATTGGTTATGATGTGGATTTAAAAAAAATATATAATAATATTATGGGTGATATTAAGCTTACTTGAAATTTGTGAATATATCATACATTTCCTAGTGGGACCCTGCAGTCCAGGCTGCCTGAGCAAGATTGTCTGTCCCCACTAGAGGGAACTCCACAACAATATCTGCATCCGAGTCCCTCTCTTTGCTGATCTGAAACTGTACAGCTGACTCTTTTAAAAGTGTGTTTACAGAAGGCACATAAGGGAGCACTTTGCTTTCACATTCTTGTGTGTTTGAGTCACACACCTGTTATCTCTTTACAGCCGTCTCTGTGCGTTTTACAGGTGAAGGACACTGCATGAAAAAGGGGACAGAAAAGGTACATGGTGCAACTTCTATGGCATGTCAGCTGTTGAGATGTGTTTGGGGTCAGAGTGTGTTTACTTGTGAGAGAGACTTCACTCAACTCATGAAAATTAAACACATGTTAAAGTTTTGACCTGATAAAATCCTCAAATAATCACGCAATCATTTGGCCTATGAATTGTTGGAGAATTGTGTGCGTTGTGTCAGCTGTCAGCTGTACTTTTGTGTAAATCAGTAATAACAGCTGTGAAAGTCCCTATGAGAATGAAGCTGGCTGAAAAAAACTACATATTTAAATGTTAGCCTGTAAAAACTAACATTAAAAGCTTTTAAAGGAAAATATTCAAATGGTGCATCTCTCCCTGAGGGACTTAAGACTTTATTTATACTCCTCCCAAAAGACTTGAAACACCTGTGACTCACAGTTTGTAATCACTACCGCCATATAATACAATTTCCTTTATTGGTTTTGTTTGCATACATAGCATACAGTATTTCTTTGTTTTTTTACAGACTTTACAACCAGTAACCAGTAAAAGTAACAACTTTTTCAGAAGTGGTTTAAATATCGTTTTTTTCTTTTTGTGTGTGTGTGTGTGTGTGTGTGTGTGTGTGTGTGTGTGTGTGTGTGTGTGTCTCTCTCTCTCTCTCTCC
>OOFC01013121.1:0-32247 GCA_900323345.1 Pseudochromis fuscus | reverse complement strand
TGTGTGTGTGTGTGTGTGTGCGTGCGTGTGCGTGCGCGTGCGCGCCCGAGGGAAACTTGATTTAGATTTTCCTCTACAAGGCTTTAAACAGCTGTGATTAACACATTGTGTAGTTTGATGACTTCCTTTATTCATTTTATTTTTGTTATTTTTTTGTGGATTTTACAACCAGACAGTAACTTAGCTTTGAATGTTTTTTTCCTTTAAAAAAGACTTTAAATACTAACGAGACGGTTCCTTTGGAAAATACTCAGATAGTTTAAGTAAAATCAAAATCAAGTACGGAGACTTGATTTAGACTGTCCAAAAAGACTTAAACACGTGAGACTTTCAGAGTTTCCAATCTTGATTACTTACTTCATACACAAAAAAATGTACTTTCTTTGATGATTTTTTTTTGTGCTTTATCGGTTTCACAACCACAAAGTAACAAAATTTTCTAATCTTGGTGACTGTGCGTAAAGTGTAGATGTGAGTGCTATGTGGCTATGTGGAAATATGTGGCTACTGTGCAATATATTAGTAATAATGATTAAGAATAATTATCCAGTATGTGTGTGTGTGTGCATTTGTGTTGACTCTGATCATTGCTGTGCTGCAGTTAGTAATCACGCAGATGATGCGGGACGGTGTGTCATGCCCTTTTAAGAAAAATGAGAAATAGTCCGGAGTGACGTGTGCTGCGCACGGAGGCCGGAGGCGAACTGACACTTGCGGAGCGGCGAGAGAGACAGCGAGCAAGACACGGTGAGTGCAGAATGAAAACTTTACCCGCTGCTAAACGCGGTCAAATAAGTCGTTTGCGTGGGAGCACTTTGCGTCCACACTTGCCGGCCGATAAGCAGACACAGCAGAGTGCACAGCGTGTGTTTTATTTGTTGGATAAATGAGAGAAATTGTCCGCAAGTAGCGAACCGGAGTGTGCACTCCCCGTTTTTCAGTCAAGGCCAGGCGGAAGGGCAGGTAACGTTAGCTCATCGGCTCTTCTCTTTACACCGCACCGGAGGGTTGATTCACAGCCTGCCGGGTCCCGTTCACGTCTGAACTGTGAAACCAGCTCGATTGTCGTGGGTTTTGCGGACCAGCTGGCTGTGTTTGGACCACACGCCGAGGACAGGAATGTGTCGGCTAGTTAGCTCTGTTGCTAACGAGCCGCGGCTAGTGTCGGCGGCCCGGAGCTGGCAGTTAGAGCTAGCTAGTTAGTTAGCGGCGTTCTGCTAACTAGCTTGATAACGGGACTTAGTTGTTGGTTTAAAACTCGGTTGTTTATCGACAGATGCTGACCCTTCACTCCCCTGGATTATAGATTATGGCATTTTAAGGATTTATCTGTAAGCGGGCTTATGTTTGGTACAGAATGTGATGAATGTTATGGGAGCTAATGTGGTAATAATCACACATCGACGGAGTGTTGGAGTCACAGCCACAGATTGCAGGGACTTAGCATGACCTGCAGTGATCAGCATATGCTGCTGCCCTAAGCAAATTAGGTAGATTCCCAGTCCACAGCTTTAATGACTTTCTCTTGTCCGGGTCTTTTTTTGGATCAGCCTGTTGCAAGTTGTTTCTGCTGTAGAGGGAGAGTGATGTGAAACAGTAAAGATGTGCACTCCCATCCTCAAACTATAAACACGCAGCTTTATTATTAACACATTATCACAGTGAAGTTTCTGAACTGTCTACATGGTGCATTTTTTTTCCTCCACTTTGGACTGACTGAAATGACACACTTGCCTCATACTGTGCCCTGAATCTCATAGCAGCCTAGGGTTTAATATGAGATATAGCTGAGATATAAGCTATTTACCCTCCTCCTCCTCCTCCCCTCTCTTCACAAGCCTGCTGTCTGGAGTGTTGAACAGGAACAGAGACTGGAAGAGGTTATTTTAGTAGGTAGCTACTCCTTTTCCATCCTATCAGCATGAAGCCTTCTTGTGCTTTGGAAAGAGGATGTGGTTACAGGTCAAGGCCCCAGCGACACAGATGCATTCGGCTGACAGTGTTTGTCAGTTACAGGTCTTTGTCATAATTAAGTCACGGTAAAGTTTTGTGTGCCTAGCTGCAAGTTTTGCTCTGACTCATCTGGGTATTCATTCAAGGTTGTACAGGATCTGAAAGAGAGATGCAAGAACTGTGACTGGATAATGTATCTTTTTTTTTTTTTTGTGGTAATATTTTCTCAGTATGTGTAATTTTTGTGGCGCGATAAGTGACTTGAAAAAATCTTTTCCATTTAGGGTTGGTATCTGAACCCTTCTCTTTACTCAGAAGTCTTGACTTCCTGAATGAAGTTAGTGAAGTGGTGTCTATCGCCGTGAAGAACACATTTCACTAGTAGTTTATTAAGCTGTGGTGGTAACAGCTTTTTTTTTTTTTTTTTACAAGCTTGTAAATTCCTAATTTCCCAGGGAAGTTTCCTAGAAAGGACTGTGGCACTAATTATAGTAAATTAGAGACAGGGTTCAGTTGACACACTTCAAATTAATTAAGTCTAATTAACTAGGTTTTTAGACAGCAAAAACAAGGCAAAGGTGCTGTTTCAGCAGGCAAATATGATTTACCATGAAAAGAATAAATCTCCTATGATAAATAAGCAATGAAGAAAGTTTTGTGTTAATATGGAGCAGTGTTTTCCAGTAATTCCTAAAGATGTTTTTAAACTGAGCCAACTGAATGATCTTAGGACTTTTTCCTCTTATGATTAGTGCCATATAAAGTAGTTCTGTTCAGGAATTTTTCAAGAAATGATTAGGGTATCGGGGGAATGTCATCTTTACTTTAAGCTTTAGTGCTGACTTACCACCCTAAGTTATTGGGTTTTTTTTCTGGCAAGGCTCAGTTCAAAGAAGTGATGCGATCTGTGGTCTTGGTGGAGGTAATGAGTAACTTGAAGCTAATCTGCATATAAGAAAAAATGCGCCTCAAACAACTACTATCTCACCCTGTTTTTTCTTCTTCTACCTTTTTAAACCTCAAGTGGGTGGGTGTTTTTTCAACAGCGTAGCTCCTGTAAGTGGCATGTGGGTCAACAAGCAAGCAAACACACACCACACACACACACGCACGCACACAAGATGTGGTATCGTGCTGCTAGCTTAACCAGCGGATATGTGCATTTTCACCATCCGCACTGGGTGGAAGATACAGAGGGCAGCTGTCAATCATCTCATCCTGCTGAGTCAGTTGCTGTGACAGCTTCACTGCTGTCGGATTAGAGTCAGGAGACCAGGAAATAGTGGATCCTGAATGTTGTGTAGTGTGGCTCTGAAGCATCCTGTTCTCTAAATTCAGTTTCGCTGTTTATCCAGACGCTCATTCGCTGCACGCTCTCGCTACCAGCGCCACCTAAATCCAATTTCCAGCCTTAGATGGATACATACCTTTGGCTGTAGAGGGTGAGTGATGCAGTGATGTCATGGAGGAGCATGTTTTCTGTGGCATGTGGCTTTCCCTCGCTCCTTATTTGCTGGGGTTACTACGAGAGCAGAGGAACAGCAGCGGCGTGTTTGTTTTGTTGGGAATGACAGTGTGTAGTTGAGGGCAGTGGAAAGAGCGAGGTTCGGTTTTAAAGGCTAATGTCCTTAAATGGCCTTGCATGTGTTTGTGTGCAGGCAGATGCAAGAGTACAGATTTGTGTGTAGTTTTCCTGGTATGAAAGTTTGTATGCAGACAAGGTGTCAGAGCAAGCGCATCGTATACACTCGTTTTACGTAGGAGAACAGCCCGCAGTTATGGGTGGAAAACTCAATAAGAAAGGAGACGAGTGTTGCTGCTTAATTGAATATCAATCAGATTTTGTTTGAGCTGTAATCAATAAGGGCATTTGAGTTGTGGAAGGTGGTATTTGTGTCTTGGCAGGCATCAAGCTCGACCACTTTGCCGTCCTCGAGAGCATGAATTAACACACTCGAGCTGAGAAATGTTGCTCTTCTTTTCTGTGTGAGCTCAGCAAGACACTGATACTCAGTTTTCTTTTTGAAAAGGTTTAATGCTCACTGATGGGTTTTAACTTCAAAACATGGCTAACTCACTTCAAGGCAAAAGCTGACCTTCATCAGTCTGCCAGCACTTTACCTGACATTCCTCATACAGTTTTATGACCTTTAGGGATTCACAAAGAAACACAAAATCAATGCTGCTAAAAAGGGAACTGGAGAAAGAACCCACATGTTCATGTTAGGCCTGTTACCATGTTTTTTATGTTTCTTTTTTGCTGTGGTAAGCACCCACAATTGCATTAAGGGAAAACCATCAGTTCTTCTTTTCAGATGAGTCGTTGATTATTAAACAAAAATCTTATGTCCAGTATCAAGGCATACACATAAAAAAGGCTCTTGTTTTTTAAAACTTTATTTATTGAAAGGAACATGGAAACAACAGTAGTTAACAAATATTGACATGTTTGGACAAATGAGGCTTCCTTGCAATTTCTCTTTTTTGTTTTTTCTTTTTTTTGTCTTTCTACAGGACAAACTTTTAGCTGTGGAGAAGAGCTCACTGTTATCACAGGAAACAAAATCGCATTTTATAGTCGAGGCATCCTTCCTCTTGAAATAATGTGTCTCATCTTACTCTAATACTGCATGACATTACTGCAGTACAAACCAATTTCCTTTAAATTGCAAGTGAAAATGAGTTGAAACCTTTCCACTTTCCACCTTGTGTTTGAGCCAAGAAATTGGTCGTCATGAACGGAGTGCAAACCAAGGGCTTGACGTCTACTGTAAACTTGATGTATCTCAGTTTTGTTCATCCTTCAAGGATGTTTTAAAGATGGGAACAAACTGCTAGAATTTCACTATTTGGGGGAGTAGGTGTCCTTCAAGACGACCTCCTGAAGCCTAACTTGGTTTGTCACAGAGTGGACTCCTGACGTCATCCGTCTCCGTCCCAAGCGCTCATACGAGGAAGCTGACGTGCAGATACCTGACAAGTGAGGCTTAGCCTAAATCTGAGTGTGACACTGTCTTTACGACGCTGTGTATGTGACACTGTACATGCACTTGACTCTGTGCTTGAATGTTTACATGAGAGTACAGCAGCGTGTGTTTGCACAGCCCTGTTCTGTTTCTTCTCTGGGTCGTGGCGCCTCCCTAATCGTGCAAGGAGAACTTCTCTTTTTGCGTGAAGCATTAGGGATTATAAATTATTCATAGTCTGGCCTTCATATCCCACATGGTCACTGCTTGCGATTGAAGTTGGAGGTCCACAGTCCTTTGTCCAGCCCCCCCGACAATTTCGATGGAGTGTGCTGTAAAAAGAACAGTGTAGGAGGGGATCATCTGCTTCCCAGAAAGGCTGCTGATTAGCTTTTGATGGTTTGCAAAAAGGCTTCATTATCAAACGAGACAGCACTGTGGTTCTAGCGACCCGATTTTAACATAAGCTGTTTTCTGATTTTCAACACAACGAGCAGAACTTTTGAACTCGCTGGTGTCTTTTAGGACCAGTTTTCATTAAAACATCAGCTGACAGTCCTCTGATGTGTACTTAAAGAAAACTGATGGTACAATGTTGAAGTTTTTCCCGAAGAAAGTTGGGGTTATATGTAGACTGTATACAGAATGGACGACGCTAACATGAGGTCGCCCGCTGGTTTGTGAACTCGCACTTCTGAATTGTTGGGAGGTATGAATATGGGAGTGAGGGGAGGCAGGTCTGACCCTTGAACCTGAGGAAAATATGCATATGAGACTCGCGTTCTCATTGGATACCAGACCTGAACTTGAACAAACTAACCCTGCTCCTAAATCTTCCTCTGTTTGAAGCCTCCTATCTACTTAATACTGAATCTTTTTTTCGGATGCACCACCTGATCAATGCGAAGAGGAGTTGACTTAAGCTAATGACATCAGAATAACTTGTGGAAAAATGTATTGAAATGAGTAGTTCAGTAGTGGACATGTCCATATTTGAATTGAAGTCAATTGGAGTTTTTTGGAGCCAGCCTCTAGTGGCCATTGGGAGTATCGCAATTTTTTTACACTTCTACATTGGCCTCATTTTTAAGCCCTGGCTGCCTTTATAAACAGTCTAGTTATAGCACTGCCACAACTCGAGCTTGTATCAGTGATGGGGGGAAAACATGGGGCAGTAGGGCCGGATGATCGTAGGGATTATTTGATAGAAATAGACTTTTACAAAAATATAATTTGATATGAACTAAAGCCAGTAAACACAGAATCAGAAATCCCCACTCCAACTAAACCAGAGCCTCCCTGTGACTCCCTAGCCCAGCTTGTAGTGACCCAGTTGGCCAGCCCAACTCACTTTACGCCACGGTGTGTGCCAACGGCTCGAAGCCTCCACGTTCCTTAAAGGGATATTCCAGTGATTTCACAATTTCCTCCCCAATTGCAGTTTCCTCTTCCCTCAGCTGTTTTTTCTGCCATTAGTCAAAGAGACAGGCTTCATACTGCTGTTTTACAAACACCAAAAATGAGTGAGTGACTAATGACCCTGACAGCAGGGTGTGTTTTGGTGTGTGTGTGAAAGCCAGATGATTGTGTCATTTGTAGGAATATCTGCCAGAACAATGTATCATCTCCCCTTCAGTCCCCCCCCCCTCTTACGTTCATACACACCACAGCTGGTTTGTGTTAGAGAGGGGTCACATACTCTTCACCTCCTCCACCCTGAAGCAGCTCCACTTATGGGTGTTCCCTCCATTGTTGTGCTGCTTCTTGTCCATAACCTCCAGGAATGACTAGAATCCTTCCTTTCTGGAGTGGAAAAACTCAGAGCGCAGACTGGGAAAATTCATTTTGTTTTTGCTTGAAAAGAAACTGAGCAGAACTTGGTTTCTTTTTATTTAGTTTCTCTCTCTCTCTCTTTCTTTTTGTTTTTTTCTTACACATTTTCTCATTTTGTTTGTCCTGTTTTGCTTCTCCCTGTTTGTCCAGTGCAGACTGTTGGGCTGTCCAGCGAAGCAATCCCGCCATGCGTGAATACAAGCTAGTGGTGTTAGGCTCTGGAGGTGTGGGCAAGTCCGCTCTGGTGAGTATATCCTCCTGAACCCCTTCCTGCCCCCCCCCCACCTCTAACACCCCTGTGGTGTGTTTCCCAAAGACTTTGTAGATAATTGTCCATGAAACAGCAAGACATTTAATGAGCCCTAGGATGAGACTCTGTGGTAAAAGCAGGTAAATTAGTGAGGGCTGTGGGTTTCCAGAGTTTCTACCTAAACTATTTTTTTTAATATATAAAAACATCATGCATGTGTTTTCTCACTAGTCTTTATGTGTGCTGTGTTTGCCACATGTTTGTTTCCATAGCTGTCATCTGTTTGTTGGTGTATTTTTTTCAAAGATTAAATAAGTGGGCCAGGTTTAACCAATTTATAGTAAAAATAACTGTGACAGAAAAAATGAGTCTGAAGTCTGAAGAGCAGAAACAAAACTTGATGAGTAATGCATTTTATCATCAGGAGCAAAAGAGAGGCTGTGAAATGCCCTGTTGTGCTCATTTCAGCCAGGTGTCAAAGTCAAGCTAATCTCTCAAACAGGCTGGATTAAGAAGCTATCGGGTGAACTCGGTCTACCTCTAATGTAAACCTGCCACTAAACACACTGCTTTATATAGCACAATCCAAACTTGGCTGGACTGCCAGTTACCTTCATGAACATCCTCACTCCAGATGTCCTGTCCAGTTGTAGATGATTGCAGATGGACACGGTGTTGGCCAACATGGCGCTCTGACTGTATTTTACTGCTTTGGATGTTTTGTTGCTGTGCCCAGGAGATCACAGTGATCTGACGCTGGCTTTTCTCTGTGCCTTCTCTTACAGACAGTTCAGTTTGTACAGGGAATCTTTGTGGAAAAATATGACCCTACAATAGAAGACTCGTACAGAAAGGTGAGTGTCCCACGAGAGAGGGGGAGAGAGAGAGACAGAGCACTGGCTTGAAATGAGCTGATTGTTAGCAGCTGCTCTGCAGGTTCACGTCATGATATTGTGCTTGTGAATTCTTTTATTCAGCTCTCCTCATTGCTCTGCTCCCCTTTGTTTCTTATTTTTCACTCGTTTTCCTTTTATTCTAATTATTATTTCCAGCGTAATCTTTTCCCCTCCATGTTATCAGTCTCTGTTTGCTCTTAGTGTTGGCCGTGTTTGAGACATGTTACATGATGTGCTCAGTGACCTGGAATTAAGCTTCACATTATCTCATTCTGTTACCACATTTCTTTTTTTTTCTTGCAGCAAGTGGAGGTAGATGGGCAGCAATGTATGCTTGAAATTCTCGACACAGCCGGCACAGTAAGTGAACTCCACACCACTGGAATATCTATCCATACATAACTTTGCTGTGTTTAAGCACTATTGAATCATTTTATTAAACTGTAACATTAGACTTGAGTAAGTGCTGAGCTGTAGTTACATTTTTATGGGCTGAGATGACATCCAGTCACACTCTGTGACAGGTTTCTTCCCTACAAAGGTGTAGACTGTCCCACCTGTACCTGCACAGCATGATGTGTTTATTATAGAAGGGATATGTGTGAGCTACATCTGTGTACTGTACACATGATGGTTGAGGATGTACAAACAACACACATGTTCATGGTCTGTTTTTAGTTGGAAATCAGTTGGTGCTTCAGTGTGTGTAGCAGGCCCACGCTGCTCAGAACTGCGTGCATGCTTGTGTTGGAAAACCTGACAGAGATCCAAGAATTGTACTGCACTACATTGTTTCTGCGCCCACCAGGGTTTCAACTAATTTCTTTCAATAACCATTCAGTTATTTAAAAACAACAACATCATGTCCATCACAGCCTTGAAATTGCTTCTTTATTTTTTTTTTAATCAAACTCTCAGAAAACCAAAGATATGTAGTTTGACAGTGAATAGTTGATCAGTTAAAACAGTATTTGACATGTCAGATGGTGTGTGACGTGTGTGACAGAGCTGATGGTGTGTCCATCCTCTCTTCCTTTGCCCTGTGTAGGAACAGTTCACAGCAATGAGGGACTTGTACATGAAGAATGGCCAAGGCTTCGCCCTGGTATACTCCATCACAGCACAGTCCACCTTCAACGACCTCCAAGACCTGAGAGAACAGATTCTACGAGTAAAGGACACAGAGGATGTAAGTGATACACACACTGAGGCTTACGCTCATCTTTCCATAAACTCTTTTGAACATTTTCATCTGTTTGTTTGATTTGTTATCGTGGGTGAACAGGTTGTAGAGAGCAGATTAGTGAAAACTAGTACAGATAGGTTATAAGCACACTGTGTCCGTGGGCTCAGCCGCCTACATTGTTCGGGGATCTGATCACACTGTTGCTATGGATACCATTCAACACTGTAATCACTGCATCTTATGCCAGTAATTACACATTTGGTATTACCTCAACGTAATGCAGGTGGTGTTATGTCTGTGTTGTCTGTACAGTAAAAACAATGAGAGACTTGTGTACTCTGTGTCGTCCAACATCGGTTAATGTTGACATCTTGCATGTCCCTGCTGTTTGATTATTAATTAGTGTTTAACTTGGACACAGCATAGCTGAGAATCCAGTAAAAAGTAGGGGAATATCTTCATCTTACTAAAGGATGTTAAACCCTTACTTTTGATTCTTCTAGAACACAGTGTGGTCTTTTTCCTTCAAGTCTGTACCATTGCAAATGAAGAGGATGTGTCATCTCATTATTGTCCTAGTTTGCGGTTTGTCAGCAGCACATTTGTATCTTTCTGTCTCTCTGGTGGTAAATTGTGAGACCGCTGCAGTGAGTAAGCCCTCCATCCCCTCTCTGGTGGAGTCGATAGTGCGTCAGCAGGATCTAGGATGCCCTTTTTTGGTGATCTCTGGAGGGAACGAATGTTACCATAACCCTCTCTCTTGCTCTTTCCTTCCCCTGTCAGCTATCTATAAAACCCTTCTGTAGCCTGGCGCTCAAATTTTGACCACTGTTTTCTGTCCTCCTCTTGCTCTCCTTCTCCCCGTATCTGTGCCAGTATACTCCTGCTTTTTGTTTTGACTGGCCTCCTCAGCGCCTGTTGCTTTGTGTTCTCCCCTCTCTTCTTTATGGCCTGCCCTGTGGTCTTACTGTGGTCTGGCAGTCTGTGCGGGTGATTGGACTGTCAGGGATGATGTGCAAGGAAAGCCTCAGCTCATCAAAAACACACTGGATTGTGGGGCTTTGGTGCTTCATTAGAGCATCCGTGGTTTGGGAACTGAGGTTAGCCTCAGGCTAACAGATGGATTGCAGGATCACTGGCTCGTTGACATGCAAAAAACCAGTTGATGTTCCTTTTTTTCTTGAAGTGTGTTCATTTTCAGTATATCCTCCAGTTTCAAATGTTTTTCTTATCTTAATGTGCTCGCTCTGCCAGCAATCACTTCAGAGGTGATGTGAGCCTTTACCTGTGATAGCTGTGACATCTGTTTATCTTTCTTTGCCCCTTGCAAGAATGCACGGCCAAAGGAAATGCTTAACATGCTTCCTTTTTTCCTCCAAGTGGACAGATTACTTATTTGGAGAAAGCTTTTAAGCTATTGCAGAGCTAAAGCAGACAGTGTGGTTGCTGCTGCAGCTGTTCTGATTCTCAGCTCTGCCACGCACCATTTACTGCAAAGCTAGCAAAATGTACAGATGCACTTAATATTGCCTGGCTCAATTAAAAGGGCCTTTAATGACTGTACTCTGAATGCAGTAGGTTCAAACTCTATCTCTTTAAAAAAGTCATTAGGGATGGGGAGGGGGGAGGGGTGGGGGAGCAAGCGAGAAGTCACCAGTGTATTAAAAACTGACTTCCTTTACTTCCTTCCACTGTTCTTATGTAAGAGAAGTCTTATGACTTTTCCGGGCCATCTCCATCTCCGCTTGTGTGACTTGGATGGTACTAATGCTCGACTCTATGCTTGTGACTCACCGCTCCATTTGGAAGGACTGGCTCCATTCATTTACGCCGTTCTATACTCTCCTGTTCTGCAATCCAATCTCCAGCATGCCATTGTGGGCGGGATAGGACCTGTCTGTTGCATGTTAACAGCGTCTGAACAGATTCTCTGTGGGCTGTGTGGATTCTTCAAGTAGGCTAATGCTGCCTTGTGTGCTGCTGACACTGAACATTTTTTCCTCCCTGCATACCTCCATCCATCCATCCATCCATCCATCCACCCCTCTGTCCTCGTTCTGTTTTATCCCAGCTTGGCTCAGAGTTTATGTTAGGAGGGCATACCACTGGTTCTCCCAGGACCCCTGGGAGAAATGTCGCTCAGCAGTCCAGTGTGAGGGCTTGTTTGGATATCAAACATCAAGCAGCAACCTCTGTGGGGTTAATCTAAACATCTCAGTTTCCTGTCGTCTGCCCCTCAGAGTGAGTGAGAAAGAGGAGAAAAGAAAAAGAACCGTGGATTATTCTTTCTATTCCTTACATTATCTGAAGGAGTGTGGCCACGCTGCTCAAATAATAACCCCTGAACAGTAGACCTGTGGGTGGGAGAAGGTCTGAAGTATGAGCAAGTTAGCGCATGTTGGGGTACTACAATACTGCTTAAAAATATCCAGTTTTTCCAGATCCTCAAGACACGTCTGCGGGCCACTTCTGGACCAGAAGAGGGGAGTGAAGGCAGGATTTCCCATGCATAGATTTATTTGTTGCAGGCCCACCACAAATAGATTTCCCCAGCTGATATATTATTGGCGCCCGTTGTGCTGCATGCAAAACTTTCCACTAGTTGATGGTGTGTGTTGCTCGCTAAGCTGCCACCACAAACACAAATATCCCGTGAACCTTGTGACAAAATCCTAAACTCTTCACAAACTTTGTTCCGAAGCCCTTTTTTATTCTTGGCGCCGTACAGTTTTACAGTGAGTGGTTTATTAAGCCAAATGTGGAAATGCACTGCATGCCAAATGAATACACACACACGCACAAACAAACAAACAGACTCGCACTATCACATAATTCCAGAGAGCAGCCGGAGCATGGAATCCAGCTGAAATGTTGGGGAACATTCAGGAAGGAAAGCGATGTTATCCCGGCTGGGCGGGGCTGCCATGACTTCCTCCGGGCCGCCATTCTCCCTAGATAGCCGGTCAGGAAACAGCAGGCAGGATGAGACGCATCCCGACACCATGACTGCCCCGGCTCTTTCTGCCCGCTGTGACAGTCGGGGCTGAGGCTTTGCCCAAAATATTCTCTCTTCCTCAGAGTTTTTGTTTTTTTGACCTTGGCTCTTCACACTTCTGCTTTTATGCCCTCATTCAGATGTTTTGAGTGTTTGGGAGATTCCAAAAGCAGCCGTACTTGGTTCTGTTCTCAGCTTTGCTTAGAAATCGTTTCCCTTCTACAGAAACAAAACAAAAAGAATTTACCTCAGTTGCCAGCTCGTATTGACTCTTTAATCTCTTTTGAAGCTGTTGTGTAACCTAAATGATTTTCTTTGCTTTCCCACAGGGATGGATAGATTTTCTTTATTGTCTGTGCGACCCGCCCATCTCGGCTGCAGACTGAACTCAGATGAAAAGACTTCTTAGCTGTTAATAATCATCTCTCCTCTCTTGTATTTTGAGAATGCACATTAGTTGAGCATCTGTTGTACTTTCACAGCCTCTCAGTTCTTGGCACCAAACCCCTGAAAGACTACAGTTAGTTGTGTTGTAGTTTGAAGGCGTAAGGTGGCAGCCAGAGATTTCTGAAGTCCAGTAAGTTTTTGATGAAATGCTCTGCTCTGTATATGAGTGCAGGGGTGATTTCAAGATGTTGAAGAGGTTGTAAATGAGCTTTGGTACAACTCTGACATCAGAAGTGTTGTCCCATAGGTACCAGGACCGCATGTTTGAATTCATGCTGGGGATGTTAGATATAGATCCTGTCCACAGTACCAATAAACTGCTGCATGAGTTTATTCAATCAATCTTTATTGCATCTTCTACTTTGATACACCTCCAACTCCAACTCAGGGAAACAAGAAAACAGGTTTTTGTAATAGTCAAGCAATACTTGCAATACTTTTGATTGATTTTTTTTTTTTTATACATGCGTTTGTGTGTCATATACTTGGTAGTGTACTGACAATGCTACCTCGCTATAAATCACACTCAATCATTCAGATTGTTTTCATCTCTTGACTCCATACATATCAAATTTCTCTTTTATGCCCAAAATCTTGTATTTTTTTAATCTTATTTTCTATTGTCTCACTCGCTTCTTATTTGTGGTTTATTTCACTACTTGTCCCCTTCTTGGTTTCCTCTTTATTTTTATGGGCTTATGAACCTCCAGACTCAAAATAATGTTACATCTGTCTTTCATTAGCACTTTTCATTGCCTCACGTCTTTTCTCTCTCTCTCTCTCTCTCTCTCTCTCTCTCTCTCTCTCTCTCTCTGCCTGCAGCAGCATGTATTTTGCCACAGTGTTATTTAAATAGCAGAAATATTTTTATTTTTAGGTGCTAGAGTTGTATGTATCAGAAGGAAATGTACTTCTTTGTAAAAGTTTTGAGAATATGATATTCCCGCCTCACGAACAAGTGAGTTTTGAGTAGGTCCCTGAAGCTTTAGCATAAGCCCACTCAAATATAACTCTATCTGTCTCTGTTGTAGATAGAGTTTGCAATGCGGCCAGTTCAGAAAAAAAAAACACCAGCAGCTACAAACTCTTCACATAATCTTCAAGATAAAAACTGACATCAACAATGACTGAAATTTATCTTTGGAGTTGGTCTTTTCTCTGTTATCAGTGAATCTGCTACTGAGGCAAAGCTGCAAGCCTGTGGGGTGAAAAGACTTATGAGACTCAACTGTGGGACACCAGATTTTTCCTCTTCCTGTGTATGAGGAAAGTTCATAGACACCTACATACAGTCTAATTTCCCAAGCTGCAATTTTTACTTGTAATAAGGGTACATCATAAAGAAATTTACATTATTTGCATTATTTATTAGGTAGTATATTGTGTGTGCTGGGTGAACCTGCGGCAACGCCTCCGGCCAATCAGAGTAGATGGTCATGAATAATACAGATTCTTTGTAAGTGGCTTGCTATGAATCTAAACAACCTCTTGTGAATAAAATGTCACGTGCCTTTAAATAAAATAGAAACACTATTTATAAAAATGTGTCAGAAGGGGCCATAATACCTGATCTTTTAATAGAGCATGAAAAAGTTATGTACTTTCCCTTGTCTGTCTTCAGGTGCCGATGATCCTGGTAGGGAACAAGTGCGACTTGGAGGATGAGCGTGTGGTGGGGAAGGAGCAGGGCCAGAACCTGGCCAGACAGTGGAACCACTGTGCCTTTTTAGAGTCCTCTGCTAAGTCAAAGATCAACGTCCTTGATGTGAGTACACACAGACACACAACCCTGTAAATATAGTAAACAACCAGATTTCAAACGCCAACCAAAATGTTTGATTTGTCTGTTAAGCGGTAATGGCAGATATAGTTTAACTGCAGTTATTAAATTCCTTCTATCAACAATTTTTTAAATTTAAGTTGAGTATGTCTGTTGAGTTTATCTGTGATGTAGGCAGTAATGAGTTCAGCTGGATTATACCTGATTCTCAGTGTAACACCCTTTTTAAACCTTCTGTGTGTAAACTGTGTCACAAATCCCTTTAATGATGTGGGTTCAAGTGATGGCTTTGAGGTGCGACAGTGTGTTAGGACAGCCATGTCATAAAGAGGGGAGGGATGAGTTTACCAGTGTAACCTAACTGATTGTTGTGACTTTGTTTGTCTGCTCTCTCTCAGATCTTCTATGACCTGGTCAGACAGATAAATAGGAAAACGCCAGTGGAAAAGAAGAAGGCAAAAAAGAAATCCAACTGTGTCCTTCTTTAAAGAGCCCTCCCCCTCCAGCCCCTGCAGCAGCTCTGAGCCAGGTGTGTGTTTGTGTGTGTGTGTGTGTGTTTCTGTCTACAATTTCAAAACACATTAGTCATAAATAACCATGTATTCATGAGGTCATGATTCATAGAGAAGCTGTCAGGTTAATTACTGTTACGTAACAGCTTTGATCTTTCTGTGGCGTCTCACATGATGCTGCCCACATCGGTTGTAGTCCATCATTCATCACAGTCTATTACAAGTTTGTTTGCCTGCAGCCAAGTCGTGTCAAATTTATACGTACAACACAATACAAAGTATGACAACAGTGGTTACTGTCCCTCCTGAAGAACCTGAGTGCATGAGGAAATTAAGAGTAACCTTAAGAGGTGCAGTTCAGAGAGAGAGCTCCCCCTCCAGGCAGCAGTGAGTGCAACACAGGCCAGAAGTGGAGAAAGTAAATTACAAAATTAAAGTTAGTTGTCAGGTTGACAGCAGTGCTAATCCATCAAAGTGAATTTCACGTAGCTGAGTGAAGGCGACGCTTCCTCAGTACTCGGGTTAAAAGTGTAGTCATTGTCTGAAGAGGAACTCTACCATGTGACAGCAGATCAGTCAGACATCGCCTTCATTAGTTCTTTGTTACTTTCTATAAACAACTACTCTTGTCATCCTGTGACAGTGAATAGTATTCTAGTGATACTGGTGAGTTACAGGCACCGGCAAATGTTTCTAGACAAGCTAACATCCCTGCATCACCCTTCAAAAGTGTGAAGTGCTTTCAGTGGCATTTTTTATTACAGCTTCATCACTGCTGAATGAATGAGTCAGAGTGCGATAGCAGGACTTAAATTTCAGACCTCAGCAAACCGCAGCAGCTGGTTGTGTCGGAGGAAATCCTGATCTGTCATCGTAATGTTTCCCAGAAAAATTAGTCTCGTCTTCTTCTTTTTCATTTTTTGGCCGGATGCTGGTAACAAGAAAGTCTGAAAACAGTCACGCTCATTGGACCAGGCTCCTTATTTCTGACCATCTTTTAAAAAAGACAAATATGTGTAATTAAATTTAGATTGGCTGTGACAGAATAATTAATCTTCATCCATTATAGGTATAAGTAGGCTGGCTCTTTTTGTAAACACCGTCACTGGAAATTTCCCCTTCTGCTACAAATACATTTTTCTGAACTTATCTTAAATAATATTCCCCTTTTTAACAGGAAGTGACACTTTGAACAGACTACTTACATTTTCTGCAGCATTCAATTGAGTAACGGTTTCAAAAGTAAATTTATAAACGATCAACTGTGTTTTTGTTTTGTTTTTTCACCCCCTCGTTTGGTAACCTAAACAGATATCAGGTTACTTTATCACATCGGTGTATAGGTGTGGTCATGCTTGTTAATTTGCCTGTAATGGCCTTCGACACCCAGATGCATCAATGGCATAGTTACCTCCCTGTGAGCGGCAGGCGTTGCTTTGCAGGAATATTTATAACATAGACATGTGTAATGTCAGTTTGCCCACTTCTAATTTTAGCTTCTTGCCGTACTCTAGGTCAGAATTCATGTTCGCTGTGAGCTCCTGATAAGACTGAACCTCGGTTAACTCATCGCTCACCACTTTAGAAAGTCAAAGTAAAGAATGTTTCCACCCTGATGTGGAAATTTTCCCTCAGATGATGACTGAGAGTGTAGTCAGTTGAGGAAATCTTGTGAGATCTTATGATGTGCAGCCACCCTCACATGGAGATTACTGAGTCGGGCCACAGTGTTTCCAGACTTTGAAGGTAGTGGAGCCTAAAGGGTTCAGTGTGCTGCAAACTAGGTTGCATAATGTGTCATTTGACCTTCTGTTAAAGGCCAAAGTGTTTGTACCAGCTTGCCTTTGTAGTCTTGAATAAATTGTAAAGTGGGCATAATGGTGCACGCTCTGTGACAGCGTGTCCTTGAAGGAACTCGGATGGATGCACCAAAAGTGAAGGAAGTTGTCGTGTGAAGAAGAAGAGCTCGACAGAAAAGGTCAAATCCTGGCCGGTCGCTGTGAATATAACTGTCATCTTTTGTTATGTCGCAGATAATGTACCACTTTGTGTTGGTTGGCCTGTGTTTGTTGACAATACAGGACCTGATTTTTTTTAGATGGTTGCTGCCCACATTCTTGGCAGCATTGTGTTTGATTACTGTACTTGGTCACTGAAACTAATGGGCTGCTGGATGGCAAATGAATAGAGAGAATCTGAGGACAACAAACTGTGTCAGCAAGGCTCTGAGGAAATGATGGCATCTCACAGCGTAGTGGTTAAATCATCTCTTCACAAAGATCACTCCCACCTTGGTTTTGCAGTATTTTAATCATGAAGATCTTAGTCTAATTTTTATGTACTGCTGCTACTGAATCTGGATCAGTACTAAGCTACTGTTACTGATCATGAAGAACAAATTAGACACTGTATTGTTTGATATGTTGTGTATTGTACTAGCAATGAAAAATACATTGATTTGATGCAAGAATAAAGAGCCTTAAAAAAAACTTAATATCACACAACATTAATGTGCGATATTGTGAGAATGTTTCATTCAAAACGTAACTAGAGAGCACACACCTCTAAGGCATAAACTGTATGTTATCTCAGATTGTTGATACTGAACCTGCACGTGCACAAGTATATTTTCAAGAAAATACATTAAGATTTGACAAAGCTATGAATTTTTAAAGCATTTGTCCATTGTAAGATGTCTTGGCGGATGTAATTAAAAATGTACACATGCAACACGGGGGGGGAAAAAGCCCCGGTTCAGTGTCAGTAGTAGTGTGGCCATTTTTTGTGGTTTATAAATGAAAGAGGGTGTAGCTTAACGATCCCAGTTTACCAGAGGTTTTTTTTTTTCACTGTTTTGGTCACAGTGCAGTCCCTTGAGTTGGCCTCACACCCTGTTAACACTTTTTGAGCAGTGTTGTCAGAACAAAACCTCAGTGTTGCCACAGCCAACTGTAGAGATTTTACATCTACCTTCTTCATTTACTTTTAACTCTCAGGGTGGGAGGGGGACTCGAACTTTGATATTACCGATAACACCGGATTAGTGAAACAGACAGCACCATTGTGCCTGGCCCAGACATCACGGTTGCTTAAGCCACCCACTGCGTTCCTCGTCTGAATCCATCTGTGTTGGTCAGTTAGAGGTCCAGAGTGTGTGAGAGTGGGGCCTCTGTCAGCATGCCCCGGGGCGGTGTCTGCACCCCAACCCCCCCCACCCGACCCCGTTCACATGCTGCCCAGTCCAGTGAACCAGCACTGACGGGATTTCAGCCTCACTGTTCCACCAGCTCTTACACTGTGTGTCTGTGTGTGTGTGTGACACAGAAAGAGGTTACAGTGCCAGCCACAGATGAAAGTTAATGGGACATTTTACTTCGTGGCCAATTTCCAGCATGCTGACCTCCTGAGCTGTGACCATTAGCTGCCACTGTATTCACTGGGACAGGGAATTTCAGAGAACTTAAATCTGATATGACGACATACTGATTCTCAGAGTGTATCTGGACTTTTAACCTGGATATTGTTAAACATATACTGTAACATGTACTGGAAGTTTTTCAGAGATTGAGCATGTCTCACAGAAACGTTTGGACATGTATTGCAGCTGTGTTTCTTTATGCTCAGAGCAGTTACTGCAGCAGGTTGCCTTCAGAGCTTTAATTCTGCTGCACTGAGTCAGATGTGCCCACATGTTGTTTTATCTCTGCAATATGTGACTTTGCCATTAGACTTTATAGACTTGGTAAATGAGCTTTGGGTTTAAACTTTGAAATCCAGAAGGCAGGTTTGTATGTAACAGCTCACAGCCTTTTCCACAGTAGAAAGCTTGACTTGTTACCACAGCAAAAAAATGGCTGTAACTACTAATATTATTATTATGTTATGTGTTCATGTCTCAGTAAGTCACCTACAATAACTAAATAGAATGTGACCATTATTAAGTTTGTTTGTAACTGTTTTTGTGGGTATCAGCATTCAAAGTGTCAGATAAAGGTCTGTTAGCTCGCCCTACTTGACTGTCACCACCCAGTCAGCTGAACATACACTTGCAGCACTTTTCATATACTAGTCACTTCTGTTCTACTTTCCCTCAGACTTTGCTGTTGGTTAAAATCTGAGGCCAAAGAAACTGACCACGAGGGGCTTTCAGCATCTTATTTATACAAAAGCTTGTTTTAATGACAAGGCTGAAAGCAGCACAGGTGATTGATCCTGAACACAGCGATCAGCAACAGTAGCTGCGTCAAGCACAGACTGAGCTGCAGACAGAGTTGATATAGAATAGACAAAGTGAACATGACGTCACCCTTTGTGGAGTCGCAGTTTGAAGCCAGGAGTTTGGCATTTCAACAACACGGCTGTTTGGAGCCAGAAGTGACCATATTTGGATACGTGCGATGTTTGAGTCTGGACTTATAGAAAAAAGAGCTATATAAATCCAAACCGTTGTTGTTGTTGTTGTTGTCATTATTGTTATTATTATTATTATTATTATTATTATTATTATTATTGTATGTACAGTCTATGTTGTATCATCAGTTTAAATACCTGATAAAGTTCTGTTAGCTCGCCCATACTAGACTCCCATCACTCACATGAACATGCACTTGCAGGACTTTGCATACAGTCACTTCTATTTTTACTTTCCCTCAGACTTTGCTGTTGGTTAAAACCCGAGGCTAAAAGAACTGCCCTCCAGTGTCTCTCACTGTCCAACCACACAAAAGCTTGTTGTAATTATAGGGCTAAAAGCAGCGCAGGTGTTGAACAAAGAGATCACCAACATTAGACTGAGCTGCAGAGCAGGAACTGTGAGGTCTGACTGCCACGATACAACCAGAGGGATAATTTCTACCATTACACGCATTTAAATCCCAGTCGGACTCTGGTGTATCCCCCTTTGAGTGTCTGTATCAGCATGAGGATCCCTGGGTTGTGATCCTGGTCAGAAGTTACGAACAAAGTAAAATAGTCTTCAGGCAAACCTTAATCTCTTTAGCTTTCTTTTCCACTGAAAGAGTCTCTGAGGGAAAAGGGAGTAGTTGTCCGAGCTCTCTGATGTTCTGCTGGCTTCAGGACACAGTAAAAGAAAGAGGGCGAGGCTCAGAAATGTGTATCAAGTTTTAAATTAAGTGCATTATTATACTTGGACAACTACTCCCTTTTCCCTCAGAGACTCTGGACATATGATGAGGAAGGACATACTGTAGAGTATAAAGATATTAAGTATAACTTCAAATGTGATTTCTGATGTCAGGGCTGCATGACATACCCATCACAGCTTCATACATGCCTTGTAATGAGTTCCCTGACCCACAGCAAACACATGTAATAGCAACCTACTGCCACTAGAGGGCCCCGATGACCTGTGTGTAATGTGTTGATGATAAACAAAGCGAGGATTTAACCAGTGATGTGCTGTCTTGCAGAAATGCTGTAATGAAGAACTGTTGCCCTGATTGGAACGTGCCAGCATTCCAACAGCCCCGCCCCCCTCCTCCTCCATCAGCCATGAACGGTGAATCAGCTGACTGAACTGCTCCTATCAAAGACGAGGATGATCTACACGAGAGAGAATAAAGAGAGAAAGAAAGACAGTAAGAGAGAGAGAGAGAGAGAGAGAGAAGACTCTGGTCTCTCGTCTCCGAGGACCTTCCTCTGTGTCTCAGTTTCAGTGTGAACCCTGAACGGACAGTCTCCACTTCTGCACCAACAAACACCACAAACTGATGATGATGATTATTAAATGCAGCAAAGCCTCTGACAGTTTAAAAAAATAAGAAAGTGTCCATGAGCCGCCTACATGGCCAGAGAGCAGCCCCCCCACCCCTCTTATTTTCATTTTTTTGACAGTTAAACAAAAAGAAAAATAACAGTGTTTAAGAAGGAAAACAAAGTTAGAACTTGGATTCAGTATTTTTCATCTTTTTCAATATTGTATTTGAAAGACATGGAAGTTGACCTCTTTAGTTGTATGATTATAAATATTCTTCAAAAACGAGCATGATAAAAATGCATCAGTTATTACGTGTAGATGTTTTCAAGTGAAATCAAGTGGAAAAGTGAGAAATTTTTTATAGCCATACACCTATTCTCCATGCCTGTCATGTCAGTGATGATAGATCAAGGTCTATAATATGTATTATTATTTTTATTATATATTTTTTTTCTTTGTTCGCCCTGTTGTTCATGGACTTCTCTTCTGCAAATATCTCTCTCTGATGTGACTTAATTTTATACTCAGTCACTGGGATTTCATAGCTCCCATAATATATTCTAATGCCATTTTTTGCATAATAATGCTTCAGAAAAAATGGGTCTTTTATAGAAGAAATACGGGGAAAAATAAGGATTGATTTCTATGTCTCTTGAAGCTGAAATATATTATACTAAACCAACTCTAATAATGCTTCTTGTGTTTTTCTGTCAATGATGTTCCAGCTTTTATGGATTATTAAAGTACATTTTAGTACATTTTCATTATACTGGTCAATGTATTTTTGTGAATTAAACTTTTATTCAAAGTGGATTTGACTTATTTGAGAAAAAGCGAGATTAAAAGTTTCTTTGTTTACAGGGTTGGAAACTTTGGAAGAAACCAAGTGGAACAGAAATAAGAATGTCGGGACATTTTGTTAACATTAGCTAATCAGATATTGATTATATTTATATAAAGCAGTCTGTTACTCAAGACCATAGACTTTACATAGAATGGCTGAAGCTAATGTGACGTCACATGTTAGTTTGTGCACTTTTGAAGCCAGGAGTTTGCATGTCGCCATGTTGGTTTTTAGAGGCAGTAGTGAGGCGGGTCTGACCCTTGAACCTGAGGACACTGTAATGTCTCTTTTTGGTGGTGCATTTTTTTTGTAATTGCGCAACTCGGTTGCTTCATCTATTACTATTTACAGTCTATGATCAATAGAGTGTAGCTATATTTCGGTGAACTGCAAGTGCTATATTACATGTGTTACCCTCAGTGACCATTAGGTGTCAGTATGTGACTGTAAATGCACACACAGCAGTTACATATCTCAGGAAACTAACACAGTACACAGATTCACATCCTGCATCCCAGCAGGGAGTTACATAATGTGGCTTAACTTGACAATCGTTCACAGTCAAACTAGTGCATCCTCAATGTGATAATTCTCCTTCACACTAAACACTGCAGGGATTGCAGAGGGGAGGATGGCATCTTTCTCAAACCTGAACCCCCACAGCCAGCTTTTTCCTTTTTAATCCTACTTTCTCACCTGAAAGACAGGATTTTCTGTAATCTTCTCTTACTGATTTCCAGAGCAAAGGAAAGAGCCGGGATTTGAACATCAGAAAATATGAAAGGTTAAAGGCTATAGTGAGGTGATGAAACAGCCTCAGAAATGGTAACATTAACAAAGTATACAGGAGGGAGGATTTAAAATGCATGCTTTCTGTAGCTGTCATACAAACTTCTGCCTGAGTTTTCTCAGCAGGAGATGCAGATGTTTGAGTATAGTTAGACTTTCAACTGGATAACTTTAGTAGCAGATCACCTTTTGAAGGAAGACAGACTCTATTTGAACTTATAGGCAGTAAAACACAATTTTACTCTCGTCTACCCTCAGAGGTTTTGCTGTTTTTGTGTTACTTGTTCACTTTGATATACTATAAAAGTAACTATTAGCTTGTAACCGTCACTTAATGTCACCTAATGCATCCTATGAACAAATCTGGATACAATCCTCAAACATCTATCTAATAGAAATTGCAAATAACTGCTGTTTTCATCATGATTCAAATTGTTTCCTTAAAAATTTTAATGCAAAAATAGAAAAACCTCTCATTTTTATCGTCCCTAAAACCCAGGTTGATGTCTTGAAATCACTGGTTAGGTCCAACTATCAGTCTGAAACCAGTGGATATTAACTTTAGTATAACATGAAATACAGAAACGCAGTAAATTGTCACAACTGGTGAGTGTTTGGGTTTTAAAACTGCTTAAAAAATGACTTTGTCAAATTTGCCAACTAATCTGGTCAGCTGGAAATTAAATACCTGACAAACAAATCAAAGCAGCCAGGCCATGAGCACAAGCCCTACTTCAAGTTTCTTCTACTGGATGGAAAAAAAAAAAAAAAATGCTGCATCATCTAAGCTCCTTATGTCTCCGAGGGGGGACGTGAGTGTCAAGCAGAGGAGGATGCTAAAAGTCTGCTGGTGATGACGGTGGTGAAGGGATTAGAGCGTGTGACTCACTACTTCTTCTTGTTTTTGACTCTTATCACCTACACTGCAGCCTTGATCGGGTCCTTAATCCCTTTAGTGGTGGAGAAGCGGAGTAATACCAAAAACACTTTTGCATTCATTATCCTCTTGGTGAAATAATGCCTGCTGTCATCCTCCTGACTCCTCCGGTCTGAGGCCTCCTCAGCATCTCATGGTCCCCTCTGAAAACGAAGGGAGACTGTTGGGCACCAGGTGGGCTTCAGTCAAATCAAAGCACTCGGATTCCTGCGAAATGTGATCATCCTCGCTGTGTGTACCTTTGGGAACATGCATGAAAGTCACATCACACTATATGGCTGGCACTGGTTTGTGGCTCCTCATTTAGTCATTCTCTTTGGATCGGGTAGTGACATTTTGATAAAGGCCCCCGCTAATTTTAACAGCAGGTCCATAGATGAAGCTTTAAAGAATTTGGGTTTGGAAGAACCTGAATGTCACTTTTACTTTATAGATTTCAGGAGCAGGTCGAGGTGACGGGGATGACCAGCTCCTTATCTCACTGAGACGAGCTTTTTTGATCGGTAATATACAAAAATCCTTCCCTCAAATCAAAGGAGGTGCTGATCATTAAAATCTCCTGCTTTAGTGAGCGACTGGAAGGAAAACCTGCAGGGTCTCGGCACCCCTGCTCTAACCCATCTGATTAAAGTTTACAACACAGACTGTATATGGAGATGGACAAAGCAACCAGGGCTCAAACATGAGCCTGATGAAGGGAGGAAAAAAGTGCAACCAAACCAAAAAACCAAAAACCTCCATTTCATTTGAATTAAATCATGAAAACCTTGTCATTCTGATATCATACACACTGTGCAGTGTCGTCGGGTTCAAGGGTCAGACCCACCTCCTCGCTCCTTCTTTCATATTCAAACCAACAGGTGACGTCGCTTTAGCTTTGTCAGTTATATACAGTCTATTTTTTACACTTATTCATTCAAATATCTTAAAATGAACATGATAAATTGTCGCACATGCACAATTTTTGCCACCATCAGGTTGAGGTTCAAGCTATGTCCACCGCAAGATGAATTCAAATCATTTCATAGCTTTGATCTCTTGACTCACCATGTAGTGACCCACAGGACAAACACCACAACACTAGCAACACCTCTGTCAGCCTGACTTGTACGTCTTATGAACAAATGCCAAACCTGAGGTGTCAAAAAAATGTCCATGGCAGCATGTTGACATTAGCATTTAGCTGAATACAGCCTCAAAGCATGACTGACAATAAAACACAAGGCAGATCTATCTCAGTTTAATTCTTTAAAGCATCGTGTACATGTCAGACCTACACAGGATGTTGGTATGGGGTGATGCACAGCACATGTGAGTGATGTACCTGTTTGGTGTAGAGAAGGTATCGGTGGCTTCTTTCATGGAGAGAAACGTATTTAAATATTGTTCTCCAGGCACCTGTCAAGATCTGCCTTCGTTGAGCAGGTGCGTTACATCTTCATCACCATTTGACATCTTTATCGTGCAGCTTTCCTGGATTGTCAACAATGAAAAGTAGCATGGGTGAATTCTTAAAGAGGGACTCCAAACAACAGCCAGCTCTTATCCACTCAAGGTCCCTGAACCCATTATGAAAGATTATATATTTCTTCAGTAATGTCACCCCTGCACCCCCACATCCCACACACACACACATACACACACACTTTGCCTTTCCCTCGCCAGATCAATTAACAGATTAGTGGTTGTGTGGAATAGATTGAAGGCGTGGGTCCAGGATATCGTCTGTGTCTAATGCATTTTCTGGAGCGGGAGTGAACATGAGCTTCACTGTCAGGGGAATATTGACAGTTTGGAGTGCAAGGTTACGTTTGCCCTCCAAGGATTCATCATCTGCCATTTCCTGTCTGTAATTTATTTATCTTGATGGTGTACACTGATGCTGTATTGATGCTCAGGTACTTCACTAATACACCACATGCTAAATTATTAGTTGTACGGCATATATGTTTTACAATGATGCACATGTAACAGGCTGCACTCAGCTTCTTCTCCCTGGTTTTATTAGGCTGTAATACGTGATAAGCAATGTATATTTACTTAGTTGCTATCTCCTAGGTTACATTTTTAAGATGATGAATAACCCACACACCTCCACCTATGTGCTTTAATTTTCCTCCACACTTTGCTGAATGTATAATTTTTCTATTAGCCCGGATTGCCTGCCTGCCTGCGTGTGATTGCGATCGCACAGTTTAGTAATTAAAATGAAGGGCTTCACTCCTCATTATCAGTGCAAACCCCCCGACTGAAGATGGATGATGTTTTCTCCCTGGTGTGTTCATTTATGTTTGCATGAGGAATAAGAGGCAATTTGTTCACTGCAAATTCCACCTGTATTTACACAGGCAGGCAGCACAATCTGTGTCTTTGTTTACACACTCACACACACACACACACACACACACACACACACACATATATCCAGCACTGGATGTGGTGTTTTGACAGCAGTGCACCTCTTTATATTTGACAGCCAATCTACTTTTAGTCCAGACCAGATAATTGGAGGCAGTGTAGTTAATTCCTAAAGGCCCCCCGTGGTGGTTTTTGGCCACTAACAGCCACAGAGTGATGTTTGTACAAGTGCGTGTTTGTTATATTTGCATCATTGTGCACACATGGCTGGCTTCTCTCTGGTGATTGACAGTTGGTGGCAGTAAGCAGTAAACAAACAAGAATGTAAACAATGCAAAATTTATATTATTCCAAAGAAGAAGCTTTGATGAAATGTTTTATATAAGTGAAGAAGCATTCAGCATATTTATGAGACCTCAAGGATACACAAGGATTTTCAATAGTAATGAATAGAAACTATTTAACTGTTGTTTACAAAAAAATCCAAAAGCCACATTTTATATTGCTCCAGATATTAGATTGACCTTATTTGTAATTGGATGTCATTCTTTATTGAATCGATGTTGTCTGTTTAAGTTGAACTGAATTACTTGAACCATAATTTAATGGGTTCAGTAATTTTCAGTTCTGCCAACAGAGGCGCATATCAACACTGCAGCACCATGAAATAAAACTGTTCCATAACAAACTGTAAACTATTTTCTGAGAATCAAATGTCTGAAAATGAGTCTGAAAACTAGCTGCTTAATTTATCTTCATTGTTTTTGTCTGTCGAGGCAGAACGATGTTTAACTACAAATTTAAACTCATTTTCATCATTTTCAACAAATACAATAGAGAAATGGAGCAATACATTTGTAGCGATGAGCACTGTGACTGTTTTTTGTATTTTCTTTCTTCTCTTCTGTACTGATTATTTACACTTGTTGTGATGGATTGAATTATATGATGACAAAGGAGTAGGACTAGATAAGTTTATTAACTTCCTCCTACACCCTTTCAAACAGGATTTGATTACTTATGTTGATACAGAATTGTCTAAGTTGTTGTCACCTTGGTTTCTGCCTAAAGTATGTTGTATATTATTTATTTTCTTTTAACCTGTTCGAATAAATTACTAAATAATATTTTTGAATAAACACACTGTTTCCTCCTTTCTTCTTTACGCTACATTTTAACCACATTTCACCTACAACAGTGGTTCTCAAATGGGGGTCCACATACCCCTGAGGGTACTTGAAAGTACTGTAGGGGGTACGTGAGATTTTCTTTAATCATTTAAAAAATAGCATCAATGCAAAAATCCTCAGGTTTCTTAATAAAATGTAGCAGCAAAAATGCAAAATTGCAAGTTCAGTGCAATGTTGACAATTTGTAACTTTGTTTGTCTTTTTTATCCTTAGAAAGAATAGTTTGATGCGAGTTCAATGCAATTTAATACAACATTGACTAACTTTAAAGTCCCCTTCCACTCAAAACAGGTTTTTTTTATTAGCACTTTAACTTGCAAATTATTTATTTTATTTGTTAATTAGTTACAAAGTTTAATAAACCAGTCGTTGATGGCACAGCCCTGTGTTTTATATCTTTCTTCTTCTTCAACCAAAATTGCTTTGCACTGGTTAAGGGGGACTTGGCTGAAAAAAAATATTTCACAGGGAGTAAATCACTGAAAAAAGGTTGAAAACCTCCGACCTAAAACATCAAAAGCACATTTTCTCATATACCGTATTTTCCGGACTATTGAGCGCACCTGTCTATAAGCCGCTATTGAATTTATTCAAACAGTTTCATGTGGTCCACTCTGACCGGGTCTGATGTGACGACGCTAAAAGTATCAGCGGCAATAGCTTGTAAAAAGCTAACGAGCTTCGTGCCACCGATACATGAGCCACACTGATGTTTAAGCCACAGGGTTCAAAGCGTTTGAAAAAAGTAGCGGCTTATAGTCCAGAGAATACGGTAATTTTAAACTATCCCCTTAAGAAAGCCGTAGCATTTTGGAAAACACCTCATACCTGTGTGTTAAAATGTTGGAAAATTCAAGCCAAACTTTTATTGTATTGAATACAGTGAAGCTAAGTGAGAAAGGGTTTTCTCCAGTTTTATATGTCTGTTGAGGAATTTCATCCCTTAAATCATTCAATTCGATTCTCTGAGTCTCCATTAAACCACTGACTCTGCCCGTATCTCACTCACTTTTATGTTTAACTTGTGTGCCAGACTTGAGAGTTGTGTCCCTTGATATGTGTTGTCAGCAGCAGAGTGACAGGCAGAAGGGTGGGGCAGCTGTGATGTGGTGGAGGAGGTGGGGGGGGTCTGTGATGAGAACAGAGATGAGTGTGGACAGCTCGGGCCTCCGGCTACAGCCAGGGCTTTAGAAAGCTACTCCACCTCAGAGATCAAGAGTCCACTCAAGAACTGTGTGTGTGTGTGCACGTGCATGTGTGTGTGTGTTGGGTATTACTCATGTTGTGGGGACCTAAATCTGTTTACACAGCCACATAATGGGGACTGTGTGTGTGCGTGTTATTATATGATTTGAGTCGTACTGACAGCCGAGGTAACGCTGTGTTTTCATGACAAGGTTTTGTGTGGCTATGTGTGTGTTTGTTTAGGGCAAAAAACTGTACAAATGATAATTACACTGTTTTTGTTTTTTATTACACCCTGCTGTAATCACATGCATCTGTTGTTACCCAAAGCTGAGTGTTGCGAAGTGTGAAGTCTGAATTTTGGTGTGCGTGTCCTTTGAAAGAATAGCCAGCAGTAGAGATAAGGTGATGCTTGCGCAGATCAAAGGGAGGTGGAAAGAAAAGTGCAGACATGAGGGTAAATGTGCTGATGTGCTGGGGATGCTGTGCTGGGATTATAGCCTCTTCAGCACTTGCCTTTCAGCAGGACTCCACTCTGAGGAATGCAGTGGGTCTCAGCACGGTGAGGATTTGGATGCTGACTTGTTTATGTGTATAAAAGATGTCTGCACACCTTTTCAGGGGATCATCTTAGACTTACACTTAGACGCGGCACAATTTTAGCCCCGGTACCAGCAAAATGTGAACATAATTTTCAATTTAATAATATAGGGCTAAATTATAACATCATATCATGGAAGTAGATGGTAGTGGTGACACCTCACAATATTAATATTATTTAAAAAAAAAAAAAAAAAAAAACTGTTCCACTTAAGCGGCGCTTGGTAACATTAAGGAGAAAAGTTTAGTTTATGTTTTGAAGATTTATTTTGGCTCATTTCACCAGAAATTGGAAAATTAACTGAGAGCAAGATCAGAAGAAATGTGGCGTTAAAGACCTAAAGGAGTTTAGAAAACAACACAGGACCCTGGTTGAATTTAATGCAGGGACATTGCAGTTATGTTGCATGCACTGCTGCCATTTAGCTACTGACATGCTGGAAAAAGTGTCTGTAAACAGGAAGAAATGTCCAACAGAACCAGAGCATGACAAAACAGACAATAAACACTGAGGTGGTGGATCGGTGACTACAGAGAGACAGAGACACCTGTAGGAGGACACACAGAGAGAGGACAAAGAGGAAAAAACATAAACTACAGCAGATGGAAAATATAAAGATATTTAATAATCTGAGAGATGACTCAGGTTCACCTAAGCACTTCCTACTATGACCTTTAAGCCTAATCTTAACCCGGCACTCTTAAAGGGAAGTACTGTATGTGGACTACGTGGTACCGTGATGTCTTTAAGGTGATGGAGCCGTAGTGATCTGCCAGGGGGCGGGGTTTCCTCTCTTGCTTTTATATAAAGTACTTTTGCTGTAATTTTGATTAGGATTTGGTGCTATATAAATACAATCAAACTGAACTGAATTGAAATTAATTAAATTCTTTACTGGATTTCACAAGGAGCCAATGAAGAGAAACTAATATGAGAAAAATATCCCCATCAGTGCTCTCACTGCAGCATTTTGGATCAACTGGAGGTTTTTCAGAGTTATTAGGGCATCAGAAATTATAATATAGTAACAAACATATTGACACAGTTTTCAGCATCACTCTGAGACAGGATGTGCTTTGAAAATACAAAGGTCTATACTTCACTATACAAGGTGAATATGACTATATGGCCAAGAAGGAAACCCTGACAGGAGCAGGATGTGACAGAAATTTCTGAAATCATTGTTGTTATTGATGTTATTTTGTTCTAGATTGTTCATACAATATATGCAACATATGTTCATTGTGATCCATTTGGTTTGTTCTCTTGTAATGTTCCTTGTAGCCTATACTTGAAATCACATGCTGACTTGGTCATACACATGGTGGGAGTGTCAGAAGTAATTATCCTCCTTGATCTTTCTGTAGATACTGTGATTGATTGTATCAGTATGAAAACACTGTCAGTGTGAGGAGCTCCATATTTAACCATCTGGATTTGAGTTTCTCAGCATCAGTTTAATACAGAGGAAAACCCTTTTGTTAAACCTCCAGGTTACAAAGGAGGAGAGGAAGTGCCAGCAGCAATCAGCCCGGAGCATTAGTAGTAATTACAGTTCACTTGTGTTATTTACATCAGCACAGTGAATCACCAGGATCTGGAGCGTGATCAGTACAGCTATTCACTGTTAGAAGTAATCAAGCGCCATCATACAGTGATTATATGGTACCTGTATTTACTGGAGAAAGTATTTTCTTCCTTTGAGACTATAGAGTTGTTGCAAACACTTTTTTAAAATTTTTATATTGTGAGCTACAGTAGCTCCTCCCAAGCTTGAGAAATTGATTTTGCAATAAGGTCTAAGAAGAAGCTTATCCATATTTGATTGAGTATAGTTTATTTTAAAAACAGTGCAATGTCAATGTCACTAATAACACAAAGGAATAGTAATGAAAATTAAACATAATTAACTTGTGACTGTGCTACTTTTGTTGTGACACACATATGTATTTACTGAAAACACCAAAATGTGTGTCAGACAGCTTCACCTACGTTAACAAAAACTATTTTTGTCATACGACAAAGTTGCACAGTGTCTCAGTGGCAACACAAATCTCCCCTTTGAATGAAGCAAACATGCAAAACACAAAAGAGAAACTAATTTTATCAATGTTTATATGGAGAGTCATAAGTGCCAAAACAGTGAACTAAAACTAAAACTGTAATTAAATTAATTCAAATTAAAATATGCTGTTGTCGATGGCAAGAGTCCAGTAGCATTTGTAGTTAAAGAAGAAAGGAAAGAAGATTTCCTGACTAAACTTTCTCCATCCTGTCAGGAGGAGGAAAATATACAGTGAAAATCCCCCAAGAAACACAACAATTCATCAAGTGTAAACTTTCTGCTCTGATGCTTTTTAATGGTTGGACAGTTTCTTTCTTAGCTGCTTTGTCAGAACAGGTGATGATCTCCACACTGGTATCAGTATGTGTGCTGATACTAGTATGAATCAGGGAGTATCGAGATTTCCAAACACAGCCCCCAAATGAGTGGTCATAAGAAGAAGTTTCTCTCCTCCAGCATTTCAAACAAAACCAACGTGCTCAAGTGTGAAAAAAAGGAAAATATATTGATTTCTTTTACAATTCTCTGCTACAATACGACTGAGTTGAAAGTGGGTTAAACAAAGCACAGCGTTCATACACACAAATATATCAAGTATTTTGCCAGAAAAGAAGATAAACAAAATGATTCAAAAGGTATAATTTCACACATAAAAAGACATGAAATTCAGTGAATGCAGTAGTATGGACACAATATCCTTCTCTGAGGCAGATATATGGTTGAAGTCAGAAGTTTATGAGTAATTAAAGAAAAGTTTTTAGCCATTCTGTAGATTTAATGTCAGCAAAATATAGTTTTAGTAAGAGAGTTGGGATATGATTTTTTCAATTGATTAACGACAGATTAAATAACTTTTAATTCATTTTATCACAATTGTAGTGCGTCAGAAGATTACATACACAAAAGAAAAAGATGTCTGGTTCTGAGAGAGCCATTAATATTTGAGGTAAAGCTGTAGATGGATTGTAAGGCCCACACTCATACTCAGTGCTTCCTGCCTTGATGTAATGGGACAATCAAAAGAAATCAGCAAGGACCTCAGACAAAGTAGTGAACCTCTACAAGTCTGGTTCATCCTGAAGATGTCTGAAGGTACAACGTTCATTTGCAAAACACACGTTGGGGTTGTTCTGATTTGCCATTTTCAGCAGGTGCTGTCATGAGGGATCCAACCAAGGGAGAGTCCACAAATTTGGTCGCTAAAGGATACCGTATTTTCCGCACTATCAGGTGCACCTAAAAGCCTTTAATTTTCTCAAGAACCGACTGTGCACCTTATAATCCGATGGGCCTTATATATGGATCAATATTGGTTAATTACAGCTACCGTAGTCAGGGGGCGTATATTGTGATTGCACTAACGTCTGATTTACCGTAGTGGTATCAGACTGTTTCTATTACGTGTTTACTGAATCAGGGTAAAGTTCCCTCCACGTTTGTGATGCACTAACTACATGATAAAAAGTTGCACTACCTGTTGTACCTTGCTGTTGGTAAAAGATGATACTACGTCACTGACGTTACCTCGGAGAAAAAAATAAAACAGCTGTTCATGTAGCTTTGAACTGTGACAAATGGAGTTGGAAATACATTGTTTTCAACGAAGGCGGTGCAAATACCGGTAAGAGCTACCGGTACGTACGGTACCGTATTGTGAATGTACTAGTTTGTTTTGGAGTGAATGGAGTTGTCAGAACATTGGTTTGTTTTCTATTAATAAAGTTTGACTGACTGACTTATCTGA